>JAGFPH010021326.1:0-13445 GCA_018207615.1 Philaenus spumarius | reverse complement strand
TGTAATAGCGTTATTGGTGTTTATTGCAATGGTCGTAGATAAAATATATTACACCGTTCCGGGACTTTTCAATCACTCTGTATACTACAATACAATACAAATTAATACACATATAACGCACGCAATATAAATAAAACTATATACACTATTTCACATAGTACAAATAAACATAAAACAACTTCAAACTACTACAAGGTACTCCTTTAACTTATTTATGTAATTTTATTTTTAATTGATGCAGCACAAATTAATTGCTCATTAATAGAGTCTAGTTGTTTGATCAGAAGTGATTCCCAACTCGTGTATTCTTTGTAACTCTATGGTCATTACTTTAGTGAATGGAGCTTACAGTCCGTCAGTAATTTATTTAGGCGAAACATCACTTGTAATTTGTTCGCGTTTGCAATTCTCCTTCCGTTTGTAATTGTAGACCGTATATCGTATAACGAAGCCAAGAAAAGTGTCCGTTGAAAACGTAAACGTTTAAAATTTAAATTATGTACTCAAATGTTTAGTAATATTTGAAAACAATATGTTCTATTTGCAGATTACAGTGGTGTTATTTTTTTAAATTTTTATATTGTATTTTTTCTGCTTATACACTTTTCCAGAAATGGTTAATTTAAATAAATTACAAGTGAAAAAAATGGGCCAACACCGGGATTCGTACCCATCACCTTTACCATTCCGTGGTAACGTTCTGCCAACTGAGTCACCCTGATCATACCAGATACTATTCGATTTTATCTCACTTGTCCTGTTTTATAAATCTTTGAACAGCTGAATTTCATGTCTTCATAGGTTCTTCCAGTTGCCAAAAACCTCAGTGTTGCCAATAACCTTTCTTCAGCACTAACCGCACTACTGTTGGGGTTTTCTTAATATTGTCGTTTACAAGAGACAGCAAAAAATCTAATCTCCCTTTGTCTATCCTCAAATAATTGATAAAGTCCTTCTTCTCGTTTTATTCTAGCAAAAGTTCTTTTAGCAAAGGTGTGTATCTGAACAATTTGATCCCATTAAACACAACGTTTTTTCCTCGAGACAAAAGAAATCACCGAACAGAGCGATATGACTTGCAGCCATATTTGCACTGAACTGACACTGACGAGGACGAGAAGAAGGCCCGAATCTACCCGATTAAAGCCGATGATTCACGATGATTCCGCCGTCGGATACATTGGTCTGGGCGTGCACGGTAACTAGAACGTTACCGTGGGGGCCTGTAGGTGACTATCCGACGAGACGCACCCGGGCCGGACATGTCATCCGACAAGTCGGATCGTGTATGGGGGGGGGGGGGGGGGGGTTTTATAAAAGCGGCGTTAGTAAAAACGGAAGCGTTTACAAGCGATATTCCAGTCACGCTCAAACGCAATGTAATATCATAGATCACCCAATCTTCTATAGGTTGGCTTGGCACATTGCACACCCAAACCAAGCCTGAAACGGTAACAATTTAATCTTTGTTTTGCAGTAAGGTAAATGTTTTAAATAATAAACCTATACATTGTTTATTATAGTGAGTGTTAAAGATTTTATTAATATTATTTCCGAGGGAATTGACATTATATAACAGTTACTGTTAAACTTTTAAATGTTATTTAAACACTAGTTGACTCGTACGGCGTTGCCCGTGGTGGTGGTAAATTTGATCCCCCCAAACCCCTCCTAAAATTTCGAAATTTGTCATAACCTTTTTTAATGAGCACCTATGGCCCTAGAGGAAGCTACATACCAAATTTAATTCCAATCCGTTTGATAGTTTTGAAGAAATCGTGATTTAATAACTTTGTTCCCCAAACCCCCCTAAAATTTCGATTTTTTTCAAACCCTTTCTTAGTGAGCACCTATATGGCACTAGAGGAAGCTACATACCAAATTTCATTTCAATCCGTTCGGTAGTTTTTGAGAAATCGTGATGAGTGAGTCAGTGAGTGAGTGAGTGGTATTTCGCTTTTATATATATAGATTATGGTGTAGTTTTGTGATTGTTCGACCGAACAAGAATTGATAATTACTAGAAAAAGTTTAATTAAAAAATACATGTAAGTCCTATTATTTAATTGTTTGTGTATTTATTGAAAATATTTAATAAGTTATTATGTATAAATGTCGTTTATACGAATAACGCAGTACGAAATATAATATGAACAAACTGAAAATAATCGTTTTCCTGGTAAAGCTAAAACTAACGTTTAATTACTATTATTGTGTTATTTTAAGTGTTTTAAATTAAAAATATACAGTTAACAAATTTAATATAATGTAAACAATTTGTAAACCAGTAACCTAATCGATTCATTATACATGATATAAAATACAGTTCAAATATGAATAAAACTTCGATAGTGGTAATTTGATCCCATTAATTTCTAATTTGTATATGCTTTGTGAAACAAGTAACGCTGTTTATAAAGTAGGTTACGCTCATTGTTGGTGTATCGGTCATTCCTGTTTTGATAACAAATTGCTCTTCGCTATCAACTCCAGACTCTCCATTAACCTACTTCATTTAAACTGGAACCACTGATAGTTTTACCAAGAAGGACATGTTTATGTAAGAAATATGTATCTGTATATATAAAAGAAGAAGTCCTGACTGACCGACTGATCCATAATCAACGTGCAGACAAAACTATGACGTCTTTTTGTACAAAAACATTACTTTGGAGCTTACTACAAGACCTGTCCTCGAAATTAGGAATATTTACAGACAATATATTTTTTATAAACGACTTCGAGTTTGAGTTGCTTTTTTTCGGCGATTGATTTGAAATCAATTTAAATAAACTAATGTCCATTGTTCGGTATCGAAGTCACTATTGAATAACAATTAATGCAAAGAAATAAATTACCTTATTTTTGCTCCGTCATGTGACTTCATTTGTCTTTTTCAATAAAACGCGTTTCGGAGTCGGAACTCCATCCTCAGTTTATCCCTCCGAAAAGGTCGTCAAAACATTAAAACACTATACGCACATAGAGACAGAGAGTAGGCCTATAAGGAACCCAAGACAGATGGACTGGGAATCCTTTAAGGAAAGCCTTGAGGCAAAGTTAAATGATGGTCCTATCCAGACCATTCACAATCATGTAGATCTTGAGCTAATTGTAGGCCGTTTACAGGAAGCTTTAACTAAATCTTATGAGAGGAATTGGTGCATGCTCAAAGCTCCACCCCAGGTTCGGGGACTGCGGTGGAACCAGACTCCGGAATCTCACCGTAGGCAGACTCGCCAAAGCTTTAACAAGGCCAAGCTGTCTGATAACCCTGGAGTCTGGGAGGAGTTTAAGCAAAAGCAACGTATTTATAGACGAGAAGTTCGGAGGGCATCTAGATTCTCTTGGAGGACCTTTTGCCATGGCATTGAGACCATCTCCGAACTCTCAAGACTTAAAAAAGTACTTGTCAGAGACCCGGTAGGAAGACTCGGTACCCTCAAGCCTAAATCAGGAGGTATGACGGAAACGGAAGAAGATACCCTGAGGTATCTATCAACAACACATTTCCCAGGATTTGCTGAAACTGTTACATTGCGGACAGTTGACGATTGACTGCGGCAATGCTCATATGTACCAACGCCGTTACATTTTTATACAGTATTTTTATACAGTGTTTTGTGATTTTTTATGTACATAAACAAAATGTTATTCCAATGAGCAGTGCGATGTTTTATGTTGTAATTTGTGTGTATGTGTGTGTGTTTGTACTTTTTATTTTTGTTTGGCGTGCTCACATGTGAGTGATTTCAACACCTGAAGATGAGAACCTGTTCTCGAAACGAGTAGTGCTTACTACAACATAAGTTGCATGACGGAAATCCAGGTATATGTATATACTAGGGGGCCTGCGCGCAAATTGCGCATTTTAATATTTTTTTCTGTTTGTTAGAAACTCACCTACAATTCAAAGAAATATCAGCTGTTAAATTACATCACGTTAAAAACCGTAATAATGCAAGTTGGTAAGCACTGGACCTTTGAAAGCGCCCTCTAGAAATAAATCAAAGGCTTGGGGTTGGAGCCCTAAACGAAATGATTTTTTTAATTACCATTCGCAGGTGCGCTAGATCATAAGATTTAAAATGACACCTCAATCGTAAAAATCGGTTAAGTTGGACCGGCGAAAAAGGGACGTAACAGAAAAAACCCTTATAGAAAAAAGTATATGATGTTTATATAGGTATACTACATTTAGTTTCATACTATATTGCAATTGGAGACATAAAAAATGCACAATGATAGGAATATCAAGAGGCTGTGGGAAAGAAAGCGTAATAAACCATTTTCAATTATGACAATTGCTCAGATGGAGAGAGACGGTAAGAGGTCAGAGACAGGAACACGACTTCATTGATGGCCTGGATGGACACCTAAGCAGAACACTGCTGGGTCTTGGCAGGCCGGAAGTGAGGTTGTTGGTCGGTCTAATGGCGGGACACAACTCTCTGAGGATGCACCTCCACCTGATGGATCTGGAGAACAACCAATTATGTCGAAGGTGTAGAGAGAAGGAGGAAAGTTCTTTCCACGTTCTATGCGAATGTGATGCCCTCGCATCAATGAGGCAGAAATATCTGGGACAAAGATACCTTGACACCAGTTATATACGAGAGGAAGGCCCCCATGGACTCCTTCGTTTCGCAAAATGGGCGGGTTTGATGTAAACTGCTGCCTGGACATGCAGCACAGAGGACCTCATGGTTTAGGTGGTGGATCACACAAAACCCCTAATAATAAAATACGCACATATACATTTATTTATAACGCTGAGTCGCGTGCTGCATGGTTCGCGAATACTGACTGTTGCGGTAAGGCTGGGATTTCGGATTGTTTTGTTTGTCTTATCAGTCTATTGCACCCAGCGTCCACATAATTAAATAGACTGGTCATGCCATAAGCCTGTAGATTGTGGGAATTGAAGCTAGGTCGGCCATCTTGTGTGAGGATAGAAACGTCGAGCTGGCCTAGAGAGGAGTGCAACTTTCAGTGCGCCCTATTCATTTACACCGTGGTTTCAATAGCTGAAAATGCTCTAAAATCTTTGAAATTCGACAAACTTACAGTTTAATAGTGTGGAACGCTAATGGTGTGTTCACAATTTGAAAATAAAAATGTTTTGGCACTTTAAAAATCAAATAACGTCCAAACTTGTTTATACTTTTTAATTCGTGATATCAAAAAGTTGCATTGTAATAAATTTTTTTTGTTTTTTGGGCAGGTGCGTCACGTATAACTTATAAGCGAGAGAATAAGCTACATTTTCCGAAAGTTTTTTTTTTTAATTAGCTATTGTAGTTTCTGTCATACAACAGTTAGAACACGAGCTTCGTTTCGCGGGTAATGTGGTAACATACGGGCGGCTCGCGACTTGTGAGTATTTGACTCCGAAATATTGTGCGAGTATTTGACTCTAAAAATGGCTTCACTATTGCGTTCGACTTGTCCAGTCTATTTAATTCTGTGGTTGATGATTGCACCTCAAAGCCGTCTGATGCAAGAAAAGATAGACTAGAAAGATTACTTTTTATTTAGTAAGTTGGCTGGTGATTGTTTGAACACCTTGTGAATTTAAAATTCCTCTATTGAATCCATCAAATGCCCCTTTTTAAGAATGTGGAGTGTTGTCGTATTGGTTTTGAAACCCGTGTATGTCATTAAACGTTGCGCAAAGCTCGATTTATTGGCATAGAATTTGTTTTGGGGCAAATATTCTTTGAAGCGCTCCATGCAAGTTCTGTCCTTTTGTGCGATGTAGAAGCAATCGCAGTCGTTACAATCTAACAGTTTTAGACGCCTGATTTCTTATCAATAGTTATGTTTGTATTTTTTCGCAAAACGATTTGTATATTGCCACTATTGGAATGCGTGACAATGATCTTATGTTTACTGAATGCATTTTTCAACAATGTGTAATCGGCGTTTCCTTTTGTTTCAGAGGAATAAACTGTGAGGATGGAGTTTCGACTCCGAAACGCGTCGTAGTAAAAAAGGCAAGCGAAGTCACGTGAAGGAGCAGCAATAAGGTAATTTAGTATGTTGCATAAATTATTATTAAATAACTAACAGTAAAATTATTTTTGTTTAGTAAATTAATATAAATATTTAGAAATATAAATAATTGCGCTTGAAATTTTATTTTTAATCAGTTTTACACAAAATGTTAAATAAATAAAAAGCTCCTTATGATTTTGGAAAACCATTGAGGTAAACTAACCGGTACTTGGTAAAGTGTTGGTCGTATAATGGTATGCCTTAACTAAATTTGGATTTAACTACTTCGTAAGTTATACGATTCCTAAAAACTAAATATAATTTTGTGAAAATCATATTTGCATTAAAAAGTACTAAAACCTTTTATATTAGCAACGCCAACATTAATTGCTATAAATTTACACAAGTAGGTAAAACGTTACCAACTAAAAAAAATATATCAATGTGTTGATGGTTTACTCATCGACCACAGAATTAAATAGACTGGACAAGTCGGACGCAATTGTGAAGCCAGTTTTAGAGTCAAATACTCACAGAATATGGCGGAGTCAAATATTCACAAGTCGCGAGCCGCCGCGCCGGCCGGCCGCCCGTACAAGTTGCCGCATTGCCCGCGAAACGAAGCTCGTGTTCTAACTGTTGTATGATAGAAACTACAATAGCTATTTTTTTCAATAAATACTTTTCTTAAATTTGTACTTTTCAGCTACATTTCTCTCGCTTACATGTCGCACCTGCCCTAAAAATAAAACATTTTCTCGCAATGCAACTTTTTGATGCCACGAATTAAAAAGTACAAAAAAGTGCCGAACCATTTTTATTTTCAAATTGTGATCACACCATTAGCGCCGCACACTAATAAACTGTAAGTTTGTCAAATTTCAAAGATTTTGGAGCATTTTCAGCTATTGAAACCACGGTGTAAATGAATAGGGCGCACTGAAAATTTCACTCCTCTCTAGGCCCGCTCGACGTTTCTATCCTCACACAAGATGGCCGACCTAGCTTCAATTCCCACAATGTACAGGCTTATGGCATGACCAGTATATTTAATTCTGTGGTCGATGGGTTTACTTTGTTATAGTTTGTATTTATTGAAACTTTACTTTTAATATACCATTTGTAGCAACGAGTTATCTCTTTCTTCTTTAGAGTTGGAAAACATAGAGATGACTTAGATTTAAAACGTTTAAGTGGTTAGGGCTTTTTAACTTTAGATGGAGTTTTTTAAAACACAAGCAAGCAGCAATCAATAATTACATAAATTAAATTTGTGAATTACAAGAAATGGTTTAGTTCAAATAACCTTAATTTTTGTCTTAAATCGCTTTTTCATTTTTCATTTATATATATCTATATATATATATTATGTACTAGGGGCCCTGCCCCTGCTCTCTCCGCTCGCCAACCCCTTCCGTGACATTTGTTGATGCCAATGCAAACCACAAAATATCTAATTTTGTTCATAATATTTAAATTTTTTTTGTAGGAATGCTTACGGATATGACGGTTGATTAGGACAGAGGCACTTTTATGTAAGTTGGGTGGTGGGGGTACCTGTTACCTGTATATATTGTGAGACAAAGATCGTTATAGATACGCGATATTCCCAACATTTGTCCACAAAATCCCTAATTTTATCCATAGTTTTTAAATTTTTTAACAGGAATTTAAAACATTTTCGGAATAAAGAGTAGCCTAAAATATTCTCTATAAAGATCTCTACATGTTAATGAAAGTTTCGTAAAAACCGGTTCAGCCATTCTGGAAATTAGCCCGGCCTTACAAACAGTCTAAATTTATAATTGTGTCTTTAAGTTTTTTTAATGTGTGAATAACCCTATATCATCTTAGAAAACGTTTATATTTTGAAAACACAGACAGACACTCCAATTTTATTTATATGCATGGATGTATAGATAAGCGAAACGACCAATAAGTGAACGTACAATCAAAATAATTCTTAAATCAGAACGTACTTTTTTAACATAGCTTTATTTAACATTATTAGTGAATTTCCATAGGAAAAATGAGCTATTGCAGTGGCCCTTATGGTAAGACCCAAGGTCGGGAGTAGTAAATAGGCACCGATCATGGTCCCCAGAACACGTTTTGGGGTGTCTTTAAAAATCATATATATATAATTATGTATATATGTGTTCGCACTCTAGCGGCCGCATTTTAAGTTCGATTTGGTCCAAAATTGGTACACATGATGGTTGCCTATGTCGCTCGGACGAGTTCGTTAGCCAAAAAAATCCAGCAACCGGAAGTAAGTTTTTTGACCGGAAGTAAATTTCTTTTTGAGATTTTTACTACGAGTATGAATTTTTTAAAAGTTTTTTCTAATCATAAAAATAAAAATATAGCATGTTATTCTGCACATTTTGTTTTTTTACGCGACGTTATAGTTCGCTTGGTTCCCCCAAAACGTAAAATACCATAAAAGTACCCGGTTCGAAGCCAAGTGCAAACTCGCGAAGCCACTAGGCGCAAACAAATTCTAGTAATATATTGCGTACACACAGACAGTTGTTCAACGCCTTCGTGAGTAGACCTATTTCCCAAATTGTTGGTTGAAACTCTAAAACATATACCTATAAACTAAATTTTGGAAATTTGCTCAACTCACGTCAGCGGTTCAGCTGCGTGGTCGAATTACTTTATATTTGTTCAATGGCTGCTGTATTGTAAGACTGTTACATAATTATGTTTTATGTGGTTCAATACAGCTTTTTATTAAAATATCCAATATATTTCTTACTATAAGTATGTACAACAAATTTCCTGCTTTTTTCTATATGCCGATTCTCCCCGTGGGGTTTTTATTTGGTCGAGAGCTAGGAAACTAAACTTAATGAGCTATAGGCCACGCCCCTAGATGGCTGTCACTCCCTCGACACTCGGCCAGTTGTTCATTTGACTCCGGTCAGTAAACACGTGGTTTGCCTTCAGCTGTGTGTTTGTGCTTTTTTGTGTTTGTATTATTGTGTTTTTTGACTTTTCAGTTCCAGCTCTGTGATGTATCATGTAGATGGTTAAGGTTAGTTATATATTTTAGCTTTACTTGTTTTCTTTACATAGGCCTAGATCTCTAAGTTTGTGTTCCCTTAGTTGTTAGTCACTAATACGGGAGTTGATTTATATTCCCGAAACGTTATGTATTGATTTTTTAGCACACAAATGATAGCAAATGTCCTAATAACTAATAATAAAATTGAACATCAATCATTAATAATCATCAAACAGAGAATATTTCCCGAGTATCATGTTAATTTTGTAATCGTTTCACGTCACATAAATATTTTAAATATTACAATTAAAGTCATGAAGTGCCAAATAATACAAAATTAATTGATTTCATTTATTGTATATTGTTATTAATGTATTAGGTGCTTAGAGATAAAGCGTTTATTTTATGTTTTTTATAACTTCGTGGTACAATACCCCACTGACCTACTTTACACATTATCATCAAACGATTACCAATTACTCGCCAATTAATTCTCATACATCCGAACATAATAAATCGTTTCAAATTGCTACATAATCCATCGATTAATACCCCTATTGGAAGGGTGATACAATAAAACAACAAAAAGAACCAATTAAAATATCAAACAAGTTACGATTTAAAGTCCGGTAGATAAAAGCTCAACAGTATTAGTGATACTCACACATTTATCTTTTATCGCTTACTATTCCCCTTTTATATCTGTGTTTATAGCTTATAGTAGATATATATTCCTTCATATAATATTAAGTGACACTTTACGCTTTATTCACATATTAAATGCACAGTTTTATTAGCGAAAACACAGTTACAGCGACTTATTAAATTAAATTTGGGTAATTGATATTTCGAACTTTAGCTAATTGTTGCTTATAACGTTTGGTTGGCGCCATTTCAAATACTGTATTGATTTTATTATACAAATTATATCTGCTACGATCCAAGAAATAAGTTTTAGTACAATTTTCTGCCAATCCTAACGTAACACTTTCACTAAAGTTTGTCGACGCGTTTCGGAGTTCCTCCATTATCGAGACCTATTTCAGTACTGGATTCATCCGTTATGGAATCGTCTAGATATAGTTAGCCACCCCTCTCTTCCTACTACTGGTGCTGCTTCTTATGTAATATGTTATGTAATCTGTTATGTAATCTGTTATGCAATATGTTATGTAATCTGTTATGTAATCTGTTATGCAACACGTTATGTAATATGTTATGTAATAAATCTTATTATTTTTTTTTTATATTTTAAACAATTTTAGAGTTTGGAAAGTTATTTCTGATTGACGTTAATTTGTTCATTAATAATATTTTCTCCGTTCATTTTTAATTTGAAAATTTCCATGTTTTCCATTATATTTAACCGTCTGCCTTTGTTACTTTGGTGTAAGAGCTTCATTGATTCTTTCATTTCATATGGCATATGACCCTCATTTAATAAGTGTGTTGCGTAATTTGAATCTTTTTTTTAACAAGATTTAAGGAACATATTAGATCTTATAAATATGAAAAAAGATAGTGTTAAAACCTTCTGAGGATGATGACCATGTCATCAAAATGTACATAAGGGTAAGGTATTAAACTTAACTTACAATGTAGTTGTTTAGTTATAGTTTTTGCTCCTTGTTTTGTGGTTCGGGTTTTTATTTAAATCAGTATATCTTTCCGTACTAATAATAACTTATATGCTTCGTTAAAACCAAAAATTATCACCCCAATAGAGGAAAGGTCCGGAGTATACAGAATTAATTGCCTGGATTGTGACAAACATTATATTGGTCAAACAGGGAGAACGTTTAAGGAACGTTATAAAGAACATCTCCCTAACAAGAGCTCTGTTATTAATAGGTAAAATTATGCACGTCACTTCATTGAATCGGATCATAAGCCGGGAGACTTCAACTCAACAGTAGAAGCCTTATACACGTGTACAAAAGGAAGAATAATGAATGCTATAGAGGAGTTTGAAATATATAAAACATTCAAAATAAAACCGGATGACGTATTAAACGACAAACTTACGTTCAACTCCCACTATTTGTACCACACGGCTATCAACCACTGGTATAAAACATACAGAGATAACGATCAGTAGGCTGCACTGCACTATACAGACCGGACGTTGAGATGCCCTTCATCTTTATTCCGTATATTTAGTTATGTGAAGAACTGTGACTTGTGTGTTAGAGTCCGTGTAAATGTGTGTGTGTATAAAATTTTAATGTTTTTAATGTTTGACGAACTGACAAGAGGTATGACCAGATGATGGATTTACGGCTCCGAAACATGTCGTCTTAAACTTAACGACAAGGAGTCACAAGACGGACTTAAGGTAAATAAGTAGTATTAATTATCAGTGACTCGGACCAAAATCATGCAATTTAAAACTTATTACTTGAAAGATTAAATTCACTATGGATGTCGCTTGATGTTGAATAACAAAATTAGCCTTTTTTGCTCTATTTTCTGGGCTATTCGTATCGGAATGTTGGGTCCAACTGGTCTGTTAGTGAATATTTATCTAGAACAATGTATTGTTTTTATTCAAATAAATTTATTATTGTTTTTTTTTTTTATTATTTAAAGTGATTTAATGTTTGTGTTATCAATAACTGACAAAGTATTTTCCTGTTTTGAACCTTAAAAAAAAGCCGAAACCTACGTCATACAATGGTAAAATTGCAATCTTGAAGTCTGTAAGTCTCCATAATTATTTATTTAATATTTTGTATAATATACCACCTCGTTTTTTAGCTAAGAATATTATTTATGTACAGAGAAAAATATGTAGGGTAATTCTTTAATTAAAAATTGATAACTTTTTACAATGTGAAATTATATTTACAAATGCATTTTATGGAAATCACGGACTGTATTATTGTGGGGAAGTGGGTCAGAAGCGGTGCTTTGGTTTTACGTTGGTAATTTTTGGTTCAGAAAGATATTGCTCTTCCCTATCAACTCCAGAAGTTCCATTAACCTAGTTGGTCTACAGTAAATCACTTACTACAGTGTCAATGTAATATAATACTTCATAATTCAGCACTGTTAAGGTTAAATTTACGGAACCGATGTAAATTTAAAGTTGTCAACTTCCATAAAAGCGAGCGTACGTACATACGTGAGTAACATATAATATAACAGCTGATTTCACCCATCGTATGTAAACCCAGTGTAGATTATAGTTTGGGGTTATGTTTACAACTTCAATCGTTATAATTTCTTGTGAAGATTTTTTTTTAATATGAGTTATAGAACTAATGAGTCCTATTACTTTAAATGAGCAATTCTTGTATCTATCTTTGTATCTATCTTTATATCTATCTTTGTATCTGTCGCGGATCTCGAAAACGGCTCTAACGAATTCAAAGATATTTTTTACTTAGGTGTAGTTTTGATTTTTAAGTACACCCATATAGTTGTATTTCGTGTAAAAACGCAATTTTTTGAGAAAATCTAATTTAAAAGTTGAAAAATTTTAACATAGGCTCTTATGGGTTGCCATGTTGGTTACAAAATAACAACGAAATAGTAAATAAAGCGATCAAAACAGCTGTTTAAACAAGCCAATTAATTTATACTGTTTTATCAGCTGTTCATTGGATAGTTTTTAATTACTATTAAAAAAAAGCTAATTCATACTGTTTTAGCACGTTGGAATTAGAATAAATTGGGCCTGATTTAATACTTTACTTTGTCAAAAAAAAAAAAAGGTAAAATTGGCAAAGATGGATAAATTCCAATAAACAATTTTGTAATATAGCACTAGCTAATTTCTGAAACTTAGTATTGAAGTTATGTTAATCCTGCAACAATTTTTACTATATTTTGGCCTGGTTTCAAAACTTTAGTTGACAGAAGATAGTAGAACTAGGACTAAAATCGTAATGAAAGCCTAACACGTTTCTAAAGCATGTATTTGAGGTTATAATTAATCTTGTAATTACTGTTAATATATTTAAGTCTGGTTTCATAATTTTACAAACCTATGTACAAACGAGCCACAGATTAACGAGATTCTTTAGTGAATTTTTCAACTGCGAGCGAAGCGAAGCAGCCATCTGAGGCCGAAGGCCGAGGCGAGGTTGAGACGCGAAGAGTCCAGGGGCAGAGCCCCTAGTTGCTATAATATACGTTATAATATTTGCTGTGAGGTTATAAACTATATATAAATACCGTTGATATAATATTATATATAAACAAATTATTTCGAAACCGTTAGTATTATAATGAAGAAATTAATAATCGAAGATGTTTATATGTTATACAAAGAGGGACGAATGTTTCCGATGCTAAACGAATGGGAATCCCTTCTTTAAATTTTAATAAACGATTGTACTGATGATTTATATTCATTTTATAGCCTGAAAATAACTCATAACACATTACAGCCTACGATAGTTTTATAACTCATATTTATAAAATCTACTTC
>JAGFPH010021322.1:0-13447 GCA_018207615.1 Philaenus spumarius | reverse complement strand
TGCTATGTTGTAGAGCTTTAAAAGAGCTTTCCAACAATATAAATATATTTAAAAAAAATTTTTTTGACTTTGATCGTTTTTCCCCTGGACCCTTCATTTGTGATTACCTTCACCCTTCAGTATACTTTTTTATGTTAATATATCTTCTAGTAAACTCCCAAACTTTTTTAGACTTTGAAAATATTAAAATAAAGCAGGAAAATTAAACTGATCAAAATTCGTGTGATCTCCTGCGTTTTGTAGGTACACATTTTACCAGCAGTTTGGAAGGATGTAGATTCCCTTTTTCAAAGAAATCTTCAGATTGAGTCGATGATCGTGTACACGACTTCTAGATTGTTCTCAGATCAAGTTGTTGTTGTGCAACTTTTTCAAGTGCACAAACAAAAAGTAATTGCACAGGAACAAATATGGGCTGTAGATGGGAGGGTGTTCAAGATTTACAGTATGATCTATTTTTTACTTTCGGTCCTCAGAGCCCATCAAGCACAGACTCCTCTGAAGTCAAGATCCTCTGTGACGATGGTACGAGCACTCCCATACCTGATATTCACCTCTGAAATAATTTCATCAACCACCTGTAATCAAAGGCCATGAACTGCATGGATAACGACCATCGGCGTCGCACATTCCCTTCATTTACCACATTTTCTTGTCAACCACCAATGATGGCCCAATTAAACTCTTGGATCCCAAGCACTGTAGAGTTATGAACTACGCCTTCAAATGAATCAAAGTTTCCGATAGTTTAACGCCTTACTTTTTTGAGAATTTTATTATAATCCGTCGACGATTTAACCTTTTTCCTCACTCATGGCTGTTCTGAGGAAGGAACGGAAAGAAACAGACCCAACACTTATAACACATCGACCTTCGACACCCCACTCTAGCAGCCTGCTCGGAGAAAATGACTACGAGCCAAAAAAGGAATTACTCAAACCGTTAGAATTATAAAAAGGAGTTTCTTATAAAGTTCTGGAAAAGTAGCACGCTGGGGTTTATAGAATTTCCCTAAAATTACTATTTAGAAAAAAAATTTCCCACACATTCATGGAACGTGGACATCATGTAAAATATGTGTTTCAAAAATGTTAAGTTGGCAGTCAAAACAGAATTATAATAAAATTGCCTTTGGATCAAAATAACTATGTAAGTTTTTATTCAATTTAATGAAAATGTTAGGGGTGTGCAATATTGATTTTTTTAATTCAAGACGTGAAATTGATGTTGTTTAATACAAACGATCGAGAACAAGACAAAGACAAGAGCTGAGATTAACAAACAAGCGAAAAATGAGAATTCATTAAAAACAATTTATCGAGATCGAGAAAAATGAGAATAGCATTTTAAGGACAAGAATGAACCAAAATTTTAATCTCGAGTTTAATCTCGAGTAGAGAACGAGAAATATCAAATACCTATTTACATCATTGAAAAAAATACATACGGTGAGTAATTATTAAGTTACCCTTCTTTCTTGTTTATATTGCTTCTAAGTTTATGAAAGCTATTATAAATATAATGTATTTCAAATATATTATGTACTTTAACAGTTGACTATTGATTAATAAACCTTTACAATACATATGCCACGTACTAATTTTTAAATAATTATATTTATTTTTAGTTAAGTAACTAATTGTCATTATCTATTTTAAGAAAAACTCAAATTCTACTATGCTAAATTATTTCTCTTTAATGTCAAGTTAATTTAAATAAGATATTGTGATATCCGAATCACTTCCCTGTTGACAGTTTGGAAAACTTTTGTTTATCTTCTTTTCGTTCTGACATTTTAAATTTCATTAAAAGACTACTCGAGTTTTTAAAACCGTATCAAGAAATTTATCACCGAATAGAGAAAAGTACACGGAGAATTGAGAAATGAATTTTATTCTTGAGAACAAAATCGAGACGTTATCGAGTTATTTTCCGTTACTGCCCGAGAATTTCACGATTAGGCACACCCCTAGAAAATGTAATAAATGTTTTTGAAGATACATTTAATAATTTCAGTTCTATTTGAACTTTTTCACAAAAATCAATATACAAACAATCATTTATTACAAATTTGTAAATCATGGATGAAAACCTGTCAAAATTTGTTTATACTGTAGTATATTCTAAAAAATCCCAAGAGATTTTCATAATTACAGTATATTTTATGTTTATACATATACGTTTTTAATTTTTGTTTCTCTATTAAGTTCTTACTCATTATTGACAATTAAAATTATGTGATCATACATTTTTTAATTTACCATGGTCATTATGTAAGTTGTTATTATTTAGCTTTGCGACTTTATAATAAATGTTAATTTTAAGAGAAGGGCCTAATTAAGAGTAAAACGTAGCTTCCAAAATGTGACGATATGTTGATCAGCAATTAATAAACTGTAAAAACTATTACAAATTAGTTGTTAACAAAAAGACTGTCAACAGTTTTGTTATAATCCTTGAAGGAATAAAGTGATTATAGGCTTTCATTTCGTTTTATTACTTTCCATTTTCATTCTGCTTCCTTCTTTAAACCTAACCTAGTTTTCTCCAACACATCCCATGAGTATTTTACCCATGTCTATGAACCTTCATCTGTCTGTTGGACCTTGTAAGTTCAACCATTAGTAAAGGCAAGAGTAGTTTTTCTTTAGTTAATCTTATTTTAGAAAATTTTAATAAATAAGGTTACACTAATACTCTAGATTTTTAAAACCAGCAATATAGAATGGTATACAAATGGTAAAAAAGAACAAGAAATCTATTTACTACAAAATATTCACCAATTAAAGTAAATATTCTTGCCAATAGTTTGCTAATGTACTTTCAGCAGTATGGACATTGGTTCACATTGGACAAAGCAACAGGGGCGTCGCTAAAAGAGGGCAAGGGGCGTCACCTCCCCAAACCCTCCCGTAATTTAATAAAATATGTTAGAAAATTTGCGATTTTGAAAAAAGTTGGGATTTTTATATTGGGATTAAATTGCACGCAATAAATTCAAAAACTCCAACTGAGGATTTGGGTTTCAAAAGTTTTCGTTGTTAATTACCAACATCCACAAATAACAAGCAAGTTATAATTTTCAATGAAAAAATGTTTTGCAAATCAAAATATTTCTGTACCAAATAAATGCACGATTTCTTTTAAATGATGTTCTGGGAAATTTAGTTCCAACCCTTGTTATTGTGGCAACACTGATTGTCACGGACTCACCATGTCATGCACTGTGCCATGCCAGGCCAGACCAGTGTCGCCAGATTGGGTTTTATTTCCACAAAATGGGCAAATTTGTAAGTTTGCGGGAAATATTGGGGAAAAGAAAATGGTGGGAAAAAGTATGGGAATTTTTTCAATAATGTGATGGACGTGTTGAAATTCTTGTAAAAAATTTAAAACTTATTCACATGCGGTGTTAAAAACCCTACTTAGAGAAGTCCATTTTTCAAAAACAATTCCGAGGGTGAGTCTCTAGGGCAACATCTCCACTATGATTTATTCTACAATTGCACCGGCTAATTGGCCGATTAAAATGGCACCAATTAGTAGAATTACTTGAAATTAATTAGAGAAAATTAATAAATTAATTAGAGTAAAAAGAGGGTTAAAATTCATCAAAATTAAGGATAATAAAATTAAAAAAGCATTTCAAAGTTAAAATAAAGTTTTCAAGAGTTTATTTTGAAAAGTAACTAAATGAACTTAGTGGAAATCATGTTCGGGTATGACGTAGGCGTTGGAGACAGGAATAGACCAAAAAGATGCAGGATATAACAAGATCTATTCTGCCCCGACTGGTTCAAAGTTGCACGTTTACTGTTAGCATTGCTTACATGTTGAAATATAAAATTGTTAATTTTGGTTAGATGTAAAGAGGAGAATGAGATAGGCTATATAAAAAGCCATTAAAAGAATTTTTATCAGATGATTTGTTTAAAAGTTATAAGCATAAATGTAAGAGAGGAAAAAAAACTTTAAAGATTTTAGTTGAAACAAAAAACTAAGTAGAGTCATTTGTAAAGCAAGAAGGGTTAATAAAGATAGAATAAAAATAATTTTAAATTTATAAACTTAAATGAGATTTTAAAGTTATTTTTGGGCCTTTAAAAATCAATAATGTAAAAAGTTAAAAGGTAATTAAACAATTAAAATTAGAAATTGATATAATAAGTAAGGATGCATAATTAAGGCAAGATTCATTAAAAAATAATAAATAGTTTTTGTAAAATAAAATAAATTAATAAAAAACTTTATTAATTAAAATATAGGTAAAGTAAAAAAGGGGAGAAAATCTATAGATTATGTACTAGGTATATTATATGTAATGTACGGCTATTGTAAAGCCATGAGAGAAATGAAAATAACTTAAAAAGGGGGAATGAGAAATTAAAAACAAAAGCGAGTAATTAGGACAGACAAAAGGGAGCATATCTTAGGGACTAATCAAGTTACCAAACATCCGAAACCAGTTTATCGCGTTTCAAGACAAGGCAAAGAAAATAAGTACAAGAAAATTTCAAAATTGTCAAATTTACAAAAAGTAAATTTGGAATTTAAAGCAACTTTTGAAGTGAATAAGTAGAGACATATTAGGAGTCGGAACACCATTCGAACAATGTAGGAGTCAGAAAACAATCACGAGTAATTTAAAACTTTCAAATTCAAAATCAAGCCACAGACAAAAGAGTTACGGAGGTTTGGTTGAAAACAATGCAGAATTCACCAACTGACAAGTCCAGACAGGAGTGTCAAAGCCTAGAGTAGAGAAAGGACATGACTTCATAGGGATGACTACGCGAATGTAAACACAGCCAATGAAGAAACAGTAACAAGCCGAAATTAATTAAACCAGGGCCTAATTAAGAGAAGATAATTCCACCTAAATTCATAAAGTGCTCTAGAAATAAGAAGGTTAACAGGTAAGCCAGCCACCGATCACACAAACTTTAACTCCAAAAGGAATGACTCCGGAGTAGAGTCTAATTTGAGCTAGTGTACTAAAGAGTTGCCAAAGAGGACAAAAAGGTCCAAGTAAAGTTAAATTAAATTCATGAGAACTGGAACAAAAAATATTTTCCAATTCTTGTCATCGCAAAACCTCTCAAATTTGTTAAAACGGGCTAGTACAAATAACAAAACACATGAAATAAGACCTAAAATACAGTTAGGTTATTTGATGAAGAACCATTGATCAAATTAAGAAAAAAAGGTGTAGAGGGGTTCATGCGTGGAAAGCTGCGCACAAACGAAGTATAAGTAAATTAAATAAAAGGTGGATAAGCGGGAGAGGTTGTGTGTGGCAACAACATAACCCAGAGCCCCCTTCTACTCATTGGGCCCCCTTCCAAGCAGAAGCTGGTAAACATGGTCAACATTTTTGGGAAATTTTAGATTTTGTCGAATAAAAGAATAAACATGTGGGTTTGTCTAGCCATCGGAATGTGTGGCCGGAGGCAGTACTGGTTGGAGGAGGGGCGTGGCTAAACTAAGGAGGGGCGGGGCTAAACTGTATATAAAGACGAATCCCAAACGGATGAATCCAGTACTGAAGTAGGTCTCGAAAATGGAGGAACTCCGAAACACGTCGAAAAACTCAAATAAAAGGTGTTAAGCTAGGATTGGCGGAAAATTGTCCTCTCTCAAAAATAAGCAACTCTTCACAAACATTTCTGGGAAATTATTAATTTGAGCAAATAATAAGTAGCCAGGGCCGTATTTCTAAATAGGCTTAGTAGGCTGCAGCCTAGAGCGGCTAACTTTTAGGGGCGGCAATTAGGAATTTTTTTAAACTGAAAATAAACCTTTGGACTTTATTTAACAGCAGAAAATATTTATATTGTAGCTTAAATGTATAGCTTACGAAAACTTGAAAATTTGTTTTACTCTCTATACTTTTTATCAACTAACGTGAATATGAATTCACTGCACGCAATCTTGTAACATACCGTAGTTTTCATGTAGCCTGATTTGATCTGAGGAATTAGCCACGGATATAACAATAAATTTGATAGGCTACGAAAAAGACAAAAAGGAAAGTTTGTCCTGACGAAGATCAAAGTGGAGAGATAAATAATAATAATAATAATAGTGGTTTCTATTAATAATAGACTCTTTTATCGGTGAGTTCAAGAAGAGACGAATAGCCTATACCGAGATTCAAGACAGGTTTTACTTCTTATCTCAGTTATATAAAAACAAAAAAGGACGAGGAATTAAGGAAAAAGGCAACTAATCTCAACCACACCTAAACACACGACTTGGATTCAGATTTCGTTGAAAAATGTCCACTTCCCAAAGTACTGTGTTACAGGTGCATGGATTGAACGAGCACACAGCAGAAAAATTGTCCAAGGAATTTCAAAATTTCCCTAGAAGATGTGTACGTGAATTTGAGCATCGCACTAAGAACAAGCCTGGCATAAGCCATAGGCCTACCTACAACAAATTGTGCTGGAGAACGTAGTTTTTCCCAGGGCCGGCGAGAATAGAAAAAGGGCTCAGCCACTCTTTTCTGCCGGTGGGGGGGGGGGGGGACGTTGACCGCGTGAAATCATAAGGTTTTCAGCCACGTTTATTCTATAGTGTGGCCTTGGCTTTTCCCAATAAATCCTCACCTGTTGTTTGAATAGGTGCTCAATTTTAAATTGAAATTGTTTAATATTTGTTATTTATGATGTTAGTAACAAACAAATACTGTATCTATTTTTAGGTAACAACAGTTAAAGAACTACTAATACTACTTATGGAAATCAAATATAAAATATATTTTTACATTGAGCTAAAAGAAAGTACAACAGTCTGTATTACAATTTTATTTTTTTAAACTCTTGCCGACCTTAGCAAAATTTGTTTCAGAATTGGTTATTATAAACATAATTATTATGAATTAGCAATAGTAGCTGATTAATTAAATTTCATTGCGTATATCTTAATTTTCATGAAGTTTTAAAGTGATAGAAATATAAATTTAAAAATACAGTGACTAATTTGTAGCCAAACTTCATATTTTTTTTGGATAACTGCAAGATTAACCTTTTAACTGGTGGCCATTTCACTTTGTTCTGGAAGTAAGTTGTGAGGCCCAAGTATATTAATTTACTATTTTACTATACTAAGGAAGGAACATATTTGTGTACACCTGCACCCGAGAAACATTTTGATTTATCTGTCAAAAAGAATTTATGTTAATGATTTATTAATATACATAAACACAAAATCTTAACACATATTCATACAGTTTTGTAGTCCTTATAATCGTACACATTTACCGAGTTACAAATCCTCGTCTGCATAGTTAGGTAGGCCTAGATAAAGTGTGTTGTTTTTTTGTATAAATGATGTATTTCTGATGTGTATCTAATTAATCCGCCTGTGATTTTTCACGGCGATTTACTAGTATGTATTAACAGTGAAAATCTATTAAGGTAGGTTTACACCAAAGAATTACACAAGAAATAAGGATAGTATTTGATTTAATGTACAAAATTATTTCACAATTCTTGAACAAAAAAGATTCATCATTTAGTTACAGTTTAGACAAAAATATACATACATATTTGAAGCGTGTAAAACAACCAAAATAATACTTTCTTCCTTAATTTTACTTTAACAATTATTGAGACTCCCAAGTTACATCACATATATTTAAAATGATTAAAACCGCAGCGATTTTTATTTTAAAATAATTCATTTGTAAAACGTTTAAATACTTATTACTCACAATAAATTTTTATTGATTTCTGATTCAGTTTTATCTGATTCATTAAGTCATCTGGAATTTTTACTTGTTTTACAGTTGTATTGCAGCTAAACCCATAACTACAATTTATAAACTTATTATACGATTAATTTTTTGTACAGTTGTGAACGATAAATAACCATAATATATATATATGAGTATGCTGATATTCTACTTCTTTTTATACACTCTTAAACTGTGAAAATTATTTGTTGGAAACATCATTAAAAATTTTAATAATCACAAATTTAACAATAAAAATATTTTACCAAAGAATTTTAATGTGTTTTTACAAACAAAAAAGAAACTCTGGCTTGATCCAAAAAAAATGTTCACCGTTTAAAATCATTCCACAGCTTTGGCTGAGCAACCGATTAGGCGCCGATTGTAAAAGAATTTTCAATTTCATCTCTCTGATTTTGATAAAGTTATAGTTACCAATATTGCTTTATACATGAATAATAGAGTCTAATACACATTCAAAATTATTGCGTCTACCTAGGAAAAGTTGAATATTTTAAACAAAATAATCACACGTTAGACTTATAATCTGAAATTGTAAGAAAAACACAACCCAGACTAACAAGTTTTTAACACCGCACAAAATTATTGCGGTACAAAAATAAATGACAAAGTATGACACAAAAAAACTTTTGAAAAAGTATAGTTTAATAATAATACCATGTTTCTCCACAGCCAAAGAAATAGGCAAGCATAGTCAGTCAAATTGCTTCCAAAACTAATAAGTATTAAACAGGCGAGTGCAATTGTTTTTCAACTCGCCCTTGTTTTGGTTTCAATGTAGATAGTAACTGGATGGCTTCTTTACGGGCCTGAAAACAAAAAAAAACATGGTTTAGGCAAAAGTCATTTTTATTTGTAAGAACTGTGTGAGGTTTCAATATATTGATATTTGAAGTTTTGTGTAATCATGTGCACAATATACTTCATTTACACTTTCAAGGCCTTCTGAATTTGATAATCAATTCGGTCTGCAGGCTACAATATTTACCACCAACATTTTGGATTATTTACAATTGTCTATTTTCTAGGCTTAACAAAGAACTTGGTTTTGAGTTGAGGATATGCAGGGCTGAGGGAGTTATTTACGACCTAGTCGGGAGTGTTGTTGACCAACGGGACTTTACTAAGAATTTCCTTTTCAACGTTCTTTTAGAAGATCTTCGCAAATTGCAATGTGTTTTTAATTTGAGTATAACAGATTTCCCGGTGTTTCTTGATTCATAACCTCGTTCCTAATGTAAATTGTCTTAACCCTTTCACTGCTACGGCCGTTTATTTACCTCCTACCATTGTAACATTTTGTATATATCTAAATAATTTCAAAGTTAAAGAGTCCTGGTTAACAAATAAAAATACAATGAAATGTAAGATTCAGTATGAACCTACCAACCTAACTTATATAGCCTAGCCTAGAGCAGTCAAAATTAATATCTTTATAAAGTAACTTCGGGATTTTAAATGAGTAAATTAAACCACATTAAATACACAAATGATAACAAGCTTAAGCTAAATTAAATTAAACTTACCGTATAGCATAAATAAATCAAATTTTAATCATTAAAATTAGCCTAAATAAAACAAAGGCAAGTAAGAACAAAATCATTGTATTTAACCGATATAGATTAAGTTAGTTTTAGTGTAAATGAAATTATAAATTAAGTAGAAGCATTGTGTATAATTTGAGTTATAAATGATTAAGTTACTTGTAAAATTATAAAAGAAAGTTAGAGTGTTTCAATAACCTAAAATGCAGTCGCGTAAGTAAAACAAACTCGATTCACGGCAAAGGTGATGCCATTGTCTAAACTGTGACCAATGAAAAGGAGCAGGATTCAAAAACAGCTGTGAGAAATACAATACGATACTGTTATGTGAAAATATAAAATGGATATTTTGGACTTTATTAACAATTCAAAGTGAAATAAACATTTAATACAATTAAAAAAGTGATACCAAGGACATAAAATATAACGGTAGTTGTAAAGTTCGTTATATTTAATAAAACGTGACTACATACACGCTAAGCAAATGAACACTGCTAACAGAAGTTATGGAGTTAAACTATAAATGGCCGTATCGATTCTTGAAGCGGTAATTGTTTAAATTTATAGGCTTCCTTTTTACAGTCTTTTCTGAATACCTATATAACACAGTTGCATTTGATGAGCAGTAAATTAAACCAAATTTATAAGAAGAATTGAATTTACTTAAAGACTTTAAACACTGAATAGAAGAAAACTAAAATTAAATATCAGAACTATAATAAGTAAACCTGTTTGTATCAGCACATAATAGAATCTGCAGCCTAGGTAATATTCTACCAATTTTACCAACCCATATAACAAAGTACCAGAAATTTGATCTTCTAAATTAATAGACTTGAGAACATTTCATTTAACTTCGATTTGGCCATATATATATATAATAGTGAACATTTTTAATAATAATAATTTAGTTTGTAATATTTCTTTGTAGTAGTTTTAAGTGTAATATTAAGTGATTGCATATTTAACTAGCCAGGTACTCTTTAACCCGAGAGAGAGAGAGAGAGAATATCAATTAAAATTTGTACAGTCATTAGTATATTAAGCCCATACATCAAAGAAAATAATATTGTTTCAGTGCTCTAGTAAATTTAAAAATAATTGTGTAAAGAGAAAATAATTTCAATTTAATAAAGTACAAATTTGTTAACCATAAAGAGTGAGTCATTATAGAAGTTTGGAACAAATAGAATAGTAAAATTCATTAATATCATATTATAAGTTTTGGTTTCCACAACTAGTGGGGCATTTCAATTTTAAATAATATATATTAAACATTTCATATTATAATATATTAAACATTTCATATTATAATTTGACGGCCCAACGTGTGGCTTTTTCAAATAAACAGAACTTGTATTATAAATTTGGCGACCAACGTGCTGGCTAATTGTTAAATAGGCAATCAAAATTTGTAAAGGAACAATCAGTAATATTTAATAGTAGTTAGAAATTTTAAATAGTTAATATTTAATAATTTAAATTCACAAAAATGGCAGAATCAAATACATACAATTTAAGAGAACAGCCTAAAGAGTCAAAAAAGAAATTAGAGGGTGATTCCAAAGTTAAAACTTCTAGGCCTAAACCAAATGTAGATGCAACTACAGGGGAGATGGTAGAAATTGTAGAAATTCAAGAAGTTAGGCTCCAAAAAGATGTAGTTGATACAAATATTGCTGATGATAGTGAAATGACACAGCAAGGGAGTAGTAATGATGATAGGGTAATCCAAATGCTAAGTGAAATGATGAAGACAATAAACACAAAGTTTGATACCAAATTTAATGAATTTAAAACTGTAAATTCTGAGCAATTGAATGAATTTAAAACTGATCTAAATTCTAGAATTTCTGAAAATTCTAAACAATTGAATGAATTTAAAACTGACTTAAATTCTAAGATTTCTGAAAATTCTGAGAAATTGAATTCCAAATTAAATGAATTAAGTACAGACTTGAACTCTAAACTTTCAGAAAATTCTGATAAATTAAATTCCAAATTAAATGACTTGAATGTTGAAGTAAATGCAAAATTAACTGAAAATAATAGCCAAATGATCAAAATGAAGGATGAGTTGCTAACAAAATTCGATGAGAAGATAGAGACTAAATTAATTGAATTTGATAATCAAATTTCCATGAAATACAACAAATTAGAACAGAATGTTAGGGAAAATTGTAAAAGTTTGGAGGATAAATTAGAAGAAAACAGGGAAACTGCTAAATTAGAATTTTCAAATCTTAAATCTGACATGAATGAACAGAAACAACACTTAGAAAACTTAGACAGAAAGTTAGAGCATGGAAATAAAGAATGGGGTAAAGATTTAAACCAATTTAAGGAAAGATTAGATGCAACCGAAGAAGAAGTTAGAAAGAATAAGAGCGTAGGAGCTAGCAATCAAATAGTATATGTCAGTTGTGAGAATACAAGCAATACTAGTATACCTAAGTTTGATGGAAAGTCAGTCAATCCTATTGAATACCTCAAACAAATAGAAAGGTATATCCAGAAAAATATAGAGAAAAGAATAAGGGAAAATAGGGAGATACAAACTGTGAGGGAGATAATAGACTTGTCTATGGAAGGGAATGCAGCTAGATGGTGGCAGATAGTTAGGGATGAAATAGAAGATTTTGAAACACTGAAGGAAAGATTAATAGAAAAATATTGGAATGACGAGGTGCAGAATGGAATCCGAAATAGACTGGAAGTTGAAAAATATAGGAAGGAAGGAAAATTAAGTAGAGCAGAATATTTTATCGAGAAAGTCATTATTATGAGAAATTTAACACCAACACCATCTGAGGACGAAGTAGTACGAAGGATAGCAAGACATTTCGATGACAAGATTAGGGATGCTCGACGTGTGCAAAACATTAATTCGATTAGAGACATGGAACGTTTCTTAAATGAAGAGGACATAGAAGAAAAGAACGAAATTATTAGAAAGAATGAAGAAGTTAGGCGAAATTTTAGACCAGTTGATAACGAAAACAAATTCAGACCACAATATAGAGACAGAAATATGCAACCAAACAGAAATAATAACAATTTTAACAGTTTTGGGCAATTTAGTAATAGGAATAATATATTTAGACCACAGTACAGGGAGAACAATTTTCAAAATCGACCACAATACCAGGGAAATCAAAATTACAACAAAGAGCAATATAGACCTAGAGTTCAAAACATGCCAAACAGATTTGTACCAAGCAGTCCACCTGGACATAACATGATACAATTCCAGAGAAGTACAGAACCTAGAGGACCAGGAAATAACAACGCTGTAAACATGATAAGGGCAGAAACAGAGCAGCAACAAGAAGTAGTATGTAAGACGACCCAGGCTTTAAACTAAAAAGCACTGGAACATCGCACAAGAAGATAGATCTGAGGGAAAATGTAAATATAGAATTAAGAAGGGATATTCCAGTGCAACAATCAGAAGATAAAGAGTATATTAATAATAATATAGAAGAAAAGGTAATAAAAAATATAAATTATGATAGGCCTAAGCCAATAAATGATATTATAATAACCACAGTATTATGTGACGAGAAATTTCTAACTGAATGTGAGAGAGAGAGAGATATATCCGAAACGAACAAGAAATATAGGAATGATAATCCAGAAATTGAGATACAGTTGGGAGAAATAAAAGTAAAAGGTTTGATAGATACAGGAAGTAATGCTACATGCATACAGAAGGAATGGTTTACACAAAATAAGGAAAGGTTAGGTAGATATGAAGAGTTACCAGTAATAGGAATAAATGTTATAACAGCAACAGGCAAGAAAAGTCGACGAATTGAAAGTATAATTATGCTAGAAGTTAAATTAGAAGATATATCATATGAAATGCAGTTGTTAGTAGTACCAGATTTGTTACGAGAAATAATTATAGGTATGGACAGTATAAATGAATTGAAGATGAAGTTGGACTTTGAAGGAAATAATGTAATGATTAATTATGATAGTAGGGAAGTGGTAGTTAAGATGAATAAGGAGAGTAATAATGGTGTTAGGAATGAAATAGTAGGACAGGAAGAGTATGGTGTGTTAGAAATGTACAGGTATTATGATAAATTGATAAATAAAAATGAACAACTCGGCGACATAAAAGATTATGAGGTAACTA
>JAGFPH010021321.1:0-13448 GCA_018207615.1 Philaenus spumarius | reverse complement strand
AGATTCCAATTAACTTTTTTTCACCTTTTTCCGGTGAATATCTCTTCTAATATGCTTGATGTAATTAATTAATTTGTTTATTAATTATATTTTAATTTTCCATAATTTTCTTAAAAAACATTGTTTTAGCTAAACATTTTCGTTTCTTACTTTTGCTCGCCTGTATCCCCTCTATCCAGTTTTGGCTCCGCATCGATTTCTGACGTGCTCAGTTTATCTAAACTCAATTTCCCAATGTTCTTTTTGTTTTCTCTATAACTTATCACTGCTTGATCCCATTTTATTTTGCGTGACATTTTCTTGTTATATACGCGATGTTTTTCGCTACGAAATCGAATGGTTGTTGTCCGAAGTCTGGTTCTCGTGCGAACACTTTTCCCGTTCCGACGCGGTTTTCCGCGGAGAAGTTTTTTGTTTTACAACGTACTATATAGCACTCTCTTTGCGAGCGATTTTTTCTGTAACACTTTTGCTCTATAATAGCTGCAGAATAAGTTAATATCACCTACTGGAAGAAATAGGCTATCTTTTTTGTCTGGCCTAGGCGATATAACTGGTTGTCTAATATTTAGCTGTCTAAATATTTCGACCAAAAAATTACTCAAAATTAACCTTCCAGTAATCGTAATTAAGCTCAGTTTATAACACAAGAAATTAATTTGACTTATTATCCACCTCAAGGTAATGAGAACAGTGGAGCTGATCTTGTAAATAACTATATTTGTGCTTTGTATGTTTTGATAATGCAACACTTTGATTATAATTAAAACACTAGGAACTATGGTAATGGAATATGCAAACAATAGGTAAGTGAAAACTAAAACTTGTTTATACTGTAAAATAATAATTAACAATTTATTTAAAACTAAAAAACATAAATCAAAATATTCTCTCTTTGTTGGTACCTTCCCAACGAATACAATTTTTAACCGATTAAATTAAATTGTAATTCTTCTTAATTAATAAAGACAGTACAAATTCACTATTTAATTGATTTTAATTATTTAATTTAATAATCTTTATTTTATTTTATTCGTTTATGAAATTTAATTACTCAATTTATTTTATTACTTGAATTTAATTCATTTTAACATAATTAATTACGACTTTATTTTAAAATTTACACCCAGAAAACAATCTATTTATAATCTTACTTAACCCAGTATATATAATAAATTTTATTGAAGCTAATCAGGCAAATTTATATGGGACAGTATCGTAAGTACGCTTTTCACAGACCTTTTAGCGACGCTTAAGTTCGCCGTCTTTAACGGTGCTAATGTTGTTTGGATGCTGCAGGTTGGCTAGCAGGGTTGAGTTGCTCTCGTTCCTGAAGTCTATTGCAGTTGTACAGCGTGCTGTGATCTTGTGGTCGTGTTGATTTTAAAGTTGTACTTGGCTGAATTACAGGTGATTGGTGATTCGAGATGTCTTCCTGGTGCCGGGATTCGCTCGTTCCGTTCCAGCGTTGTTAAGAATTCATGTCCTATAGGCTCGCCAGTCTAGTTCCTGAAGTTTCAATAATGAAGTCGATTTACTACCTCATTGAAGTCCTCGTAGTTTCAATATTATTTGACTCATATTGATCAATGATAAACATCGCAACTTCTCTCACTAGTGGACTGCATTAACTTGTAGTAAAAACATATAATTTATAACTGATATTAATTTTCCATTTGTGTTAAACGTAGTAAAATTTTCTAAGTACAATTTATCTAAGAGAGTAAAAATTGAAGAATCCAGCGTGACAAGTACTCTACATTAAAGATTTATAAAATTGTAAAAAGTCTGAAGAGTATGAAAAGTCCCAGGACATCGTGTCCCGCGCTTACATAGTGTCCATTTCCACTAGAAATGTTACTAACCTTAAGTAACATACACTCGTTTCTCTTGTTCTTTAATTTGGATTTTTCCGGGATTTTTCTTCTCCAGATAGTTTCCCTTAATTTTCCATAAATTATCCAGGTAATTTTTATTATTCTATTGTACTTTTTATCTACTTTATTCTATTTTTTTCGTTAATGAACTTCACTATTAGGTTGTATTACCTTATCTCGTTTCTGATTGGTCGTAATTCCGCGCTTTCTAGCCTGTTATCGCTGTAAAACCACTATTTTTCTCCTTCTTTTGTCTTTAACTCCTCGTGGCGTCGTTTGTTTTTCCCACGAGTGAGCTTTTCTGGTTCCTTTAATTTCCCTATTCTTTTACGAATTCGAGTGGTGTTCGTACGACTTTGCGTTCTCGCGTTCTCGTTACGTTTTCCTGGAAAGTTTTCCAGTTTTTCCAACTCGAAATTTTATTTTCTTCTATTCTGTAGTCCGTTGCGAAATTATGTACTAGCCGCCATTTTATGAATGTACCTTTGTTCTTGGAGTTATGGGACTTATAAAAGTTACGATTTTTCTGTTATTTGATTTAACTAATTTCCCGAAATTTATTTGGTATACTGGGTTTTACATACATTATTATACTCTACTACTTTAACTTTAATTATTTTAATCTATAAAAATTTAATTTTCTTATTTATTTTGACTCTAAGGTGTGAAAATTCTCACCCTTTTTTCTATAATAATATTTAAACTTTTCTTTGATTTTCCTATAAAACTTTCCTTTTAAAAATACTTGTTATGTTTAAATTTTGCTTAACTTTATTTCTTTTATAATTAAATGACAATTAAACTTGACGATTTTAACTAACTTCTATAATATTGAAAATTCGTTATTTTCTTATTCTACCTTTCTTTTAGGTCTATTCTTTATTAAACCAAAACCACCTTTCTTTCTGGCTTTTAAAAAAGTTTGAAATTTTCCCTTAACTTTAGATTTGAATTACGTAAGCATTATTATTACGATTTGGGAATTGCATGGCTGACACACCCGTGTTTATCGTAATGTGTTTCTTTTAGAAAAACCCAAATACATAATATTCCCGGATCCTGGTATTCCCTAAGAAATCATTTATTAGAGGCTAAGTTATTTTTGCATTTCTGAAGAAGTCAGGGTTCAACAGTCGCTTCCGTAGATAACGCCCCGCTCGCCCCAACTTGTTGACATACGATCAAGATTCCATGTTAGCCTAGAAATATCACTTTTTACAAAAACATTTTTGAAATTGAAATTTCCGGAATTACACGGGTCCTGCCCTTTGTAGTTTACAACATTTTTCAACTTCGTGTTTAACACCTTGTAATAGTCTTAGGCCCGTGCTCCACTATGCGTTTTGTCCGTGTGAAAAAAACGCGCACTGCTTTTCCGTAAGACGACAACACAAGTACTCGAATGGGAGTGTGCTTGCTCCACTAGCGTGGCGGCTGCGCACCCGTGCTGACTCGCCGCAGCATGCTACGGTATGTCGGTACGGAACTTCCCCGCGCGGCAATTCCGCAGGGCCGACAACACACTGATTCAAACGAGACTGGCTCCACCTGCCCGGAATCACCGCACCTATACCCCCACCTCGTGGGGCGAAAACACAACAACAGTGTTGTATGATACTCTGCAATGACATGGCGTGCCTATAAGAAAGTGAATATTAAAAGTAATTCTGTTTCATTATTTAGTTTATGTGATTTTGTATTTATAAAATGTTTGACGTTGATGAGGTTCAACTAGAATGGGGGTATGGAACATTACAAAACATTGACTTTTCTGGCATTCGGTGAACGGATGGACCCAGTAACGTTTCTTCATAGATTCCAGCTGACCACAAGCTTCAAGAGCCCACACAACATCAAGACACGACATCACTGCTACTGAGGATAAACTTGAGCAGAGTGAGGCAAAACAGAAATGCGTTTTTCCGCATAGTGGAGAATCAACCGAGGATCCGGACATAACGCGCGCGATTTTCCCGCATGCGGACAAATCTCATAATGAAGCACAGACATACGATTTGTTGCACTAGCCGCAGTTTCTCGAATTTAATACTTTTTCTTTTCAAATTTAACTCGAAATTTATGTGATATACTGGTTCCTATCAATACATTCCTACCTAATACCTAATTGCCTTTACTATTTATAACTTTCCAAAACCTTAATTTTTTCTATTTACTTTTGGACAGTGTGAATTTTCTCACCTTCCTAATTTAATTATATTCAATTATTTTATTACATTTATTTATACAACTTTATCCCTCGCAGCTCTAATAGAAAGACACAAAACTTAACTTTTTCATTTTTATATAAAGAAACTATACACGTCACTGATCCAATTTCATACTAATAAACGTTTTGCAGGATTTAAAATCTTCTTCGCTTAGTTTTTATAAGTACATATTTTTCGTTCATTTTGTTCATTTACGTTTTAGGTGTCACTGACGTGTTTGGTTTCTTTTGTTTAGTGCAAAACATATCGAAAATGGCCAAACTTAACATGTATTTATTATTTATTTTTAATAATTTCTATAATATACATTTCCCGTGACAATCATTTTTGTTTTTAGAATAAGTTTAACGTGAAATTTCAGAATATAAGAACAATGTTCCCAACATCTCTGGTCACACTCATCTGCACAATTAATAACCAATGCGTAAGTTATTGTTTATACCGGGTGTCCGGAAAGTCTGGAAACAGCTTGATATTTCGTTTATAAGGAACATTTGAAGGTAAATATGATTGAGGAACCTACTCTATGTAAAAATACTATTTTATTAAGATTTAAAAATAGTTATCTGCTATCTTGGATCCGCCATCTTGAATGTAAATGGGAAGTTCTTTAAATGGGAAGTTGGCCATGTGATACATCATTTCGATGTATAATTTGAAGAGAAAACCAACGGTGAAATTTGCACATCCATATCTTCAACGGATTAAAAATGGCGGCCAAAAAACAACGAAATCGTGTTTTCCTATTTTTACCCATTTGGCTATTGTACGTGACGCTTCCAAATACATTTTCTGAAAAATGTCTTCAGCTGGTGGTGGTCTGAACTTACATGTTGGTAGTACATATATATCCTCTCAGCAAAATTGCTCGCACTTGCCTACGTTAATTTGCTTATTCAATTTTTAGTCTTGTTGTTTGTTCTGTAATAATTGCTTCAGATTGTTAATATTTGATTTTCCGCCATCAGTGACGTGTATAGTTTCTTTATATAAAAATGAAAACGTTAAGTTTTGTGTCATTCTATTAGAACTGCTGGTCACCTACATCTATACTGATACCATTGCATTTAGCCTATAATGTGAAAAGAATAACTTAATAAACATAAAAGAGCACTTTTACAGGCATCGTTCGATTTCATATCCGATGGAGGCAAAATTTAGATGTCTACTTAAATAGTTGGTTTACGTAAACACGTAAATTGTTTTGTTTCAAACAAATTATTCAAAGGCCGACGAATGCCAATCGGTCGTCTAAGTGTCTGCGTTTGTTACTGTTCAAACGACGTGAATGAAATGTTTTCGTTTGCTTGAAAGCAAAATATATACCGGTATCTTTATTTTTATTTAGAAAAATAACCCGTGAAATATATTTCTCATAAATTTATTATTAGTTAAAATATATAAATGTAGACCTAGTTATTGTTTTAAAATGCACATTTAAAAATAAGGAATTAAATATGAGTAAAGGAGTCATAATTAATTACAAAAGTCACTACCGAGTTTACTTTGTAAATATAAAAACTATCTAAATAAAATGAAAACTTCAAAGACACCATGTTCTTTAAACGGCTCTGACAATTTGTTTTAGATCACCCCAATTTTCTTTTTCGATTAAATAGTCTGACATCTAGAAGAGTTTTATCTACCCGTTCTTTTTCTAGATAATATTTACTGGAATTTTTAACTCCTTGTGGTTTTGTTATGGGTTGAATATTAATAAACGAGTTTTATTCTTGAACCTATTCTAGCTTATTATTTGAAATAATTAATTGACTTATTTTCAAAGGCATTTACATAATCTTTATTTATTAGAATGTGTCAACACGGCGTTACGAGTGACAATGAAGGCCTAAAACAGATTATTTGCATGTACAATAGTTTAAGTTTTATTTGTATACATTTTCACTGTCGTTCATTGCGACTATTGATAATAATAATAATTTTAAAATTACTTCCCTTCACAATAGTCACTATTTTCTTTTATATCTCATTTTTTATTTTTTTGCGCTATGCAAAAGGAAATAGTAACTATTGTGACGGTAAGTGTAATAAAAGCGAGTGTATTTACGAACGTGCCTGCTTCCGTACGCTCGTACGTGAGTAACAAATAGGGTAGCGCATGCGCATGGTCGTGTAAAATAACTGTAATTTTAAAGAGATATGTTACGTTATTGGGCAGCTGTCAACAATTAATCCAACTCCAGACATAACTATAATAGCTGATTTCACATATCATTTGTAAAGGATGTTTTTATAATTCCGCAAATTATAAAACTAATTCAGCTTGTAATATGATCGGATTTTTGGGTAGAAGTGAATGCATTTTTACAATCCTTTTTTTGACTTCATTTTTCACAACCTAAAAACAACTTACAGCGTATAAACATAAAACTATATTTTAAACTACACTATTACTATTGTGGGATATTGGTCTGAATTATTCTACTTGAATAGAATCATAAAAGTTTGAGTTTCTTTTAAATAACAAATATAGAAATCTGTCGAAGAAAACTAAGTGAATTTTAAAGTGAAGTATAGTTTTGCCTAAATGACTGTATTTAAAATGCTTTGGGTTAAAATCGTCGATTTATTTAGGCCTATTATTAAAATGTACTGTCTTTTGTTTTGTTTTCGAAGATTAATTTATTTCAGGCCATTGAGTAAAATGTTTAACTGTAGGCTATGTAAATTTACCGTGTTGAAAATTCAAAGTTAAAAAAGAAACAAATTTCTAATGACTTCTGTCTCAAAATAACGCTTACAGCCTACATTATCTTATTAACTTAATATTTTGAAGTTATATTTTTTCTGTGTATCAAATTAATCTGCACGTGATTTTTCACGGGATCTTACTAGTTTTAATATAACTGTTATTTTCAATGTTAGAGTCACAGAAACAAATTGTTACATCTAAACTGCATTTTCGGTCGACTGACGAATGCATCACTCTGAACGTATAACTTATAAAGTTATGAAATAAATGCAATTGATCATTCTACCAAACGCGTAAAATGTGCGTACTCAAGATATATTTAAATATGGCGTCGAACGCTTAAACATATATTCCATAGAAAGTGAATACAGAACACTGGATTTTAGTATGCAGATTGTGTTTACCCCGGAGACACAACAGGTTAAATGGAGTAAAACATAGCCGACTTGTCATTCACCCACCACCCACCACCCGTTTGCCGCCCACATCCTGTTTATTACATCGCCATAATATTATGTACTCAACTTTTATTAGCTCAGTCAATATTTGCAGAATATTGCAGTTTCCCTTCTACGAACTACATGTGTTGCGGTTGGTATAATTAGCACTAAGCCTTAATAAAAAGATCGAGGCATTTAGTGCGGAATAGTTTGACCCATATCTTCGCAAATAACCTACAAATAGTTTTAATTTTAAACGCATTTTTAAAAAAGCTCCAATTGCCTTCCTTTTTTTATGCATGACAAGCGTATAGTATAAAATAATGACACTACTAAATTTTGAAGTTGGTGAGGGTACACACGACATGTTAAAACTCTGCTTGAAAAAAGTAATATTTTTGAGTCATCCTTAAGAGTAATGTTAATATCATGAGTTGTGTCAAAATGATCCCTCACTTCTTATTTTGGCATAAGTTACTAACACTCTACTGATATGTTAGCGGACGACCACTTTTTGTTAGGAAAGAAAATTGTTCTAATTGAATGTTTAATTGTCATAGTAATAAGCTTTGTTATTTTTATTTTTTTTAATGAAAAAAGACAACTGTGATTTAGTAGTTTTATTAACAGTAAAACTCTCATCTCGGGACCGTCAGGGGGCCTTAGAAAACCTATTTACAAAATCCCAAATCACCCCCATTCTTCTTCCACCACCCCTATCTCAAATGTTTGTAATGGACACAAATGGCTTGTGATACAGAACTTAAAATTGAAGCCTTTGAAACCATGAATTTCTGTGTTAAGAAAACAAAAATCGGATAACGCATTCGTTAGTTACGATCAAAAATGTTATTTTGTAAATTATTTTCTAAAACTTTATAAAGGTAGGTTATCACACTATGAAAATAATAAATTATTACAAAATTCAATAATTCAGATTATACTAAGTTAACGGCATGAAATAAACAAGAGCCAAGTTTACTTGATCATAGAATGATAATGAGGAAATTCTTATCTTATAACCCGATAAGACAAATAAGAAAGTATGCCTTTAATTTCATACTGCAGGTTCACTTTAATTTCTTTACCTGTTGCCTGAAGAAGTGGTTGATACTGTATTCGGTTTAACGTAAAAATACGTTACGACATTTGTATTTTATTTCCAAACAAATTCATGTCTTATAAAGGTACGGCTATACTTTAAGATCAGAGCCGAGCGGAGCCGAATTTTTTCAGAGGTATTCTTTCTGTGAATTTAAACGGGAGTGCTTAAATCTATACGAGCAGAGCCGATCCGCGCAGAGCCGAATTTTTTCCATGCTCTGGGAGCATACCGGAACTGATCGGCGCGGCTCCGCTCTGCGCGGATCTGATAGATATAGCCACAGGTCCCGACCAAAAATACGTTCGGTCTTTTTCGTCAACAATCGGGAAAATTCGTGATGAAAAAAGGTGATGAAATTCTTGAAATGTCTGAAAAAATCAAGTAAATATTCATATAACATGTCTGTAAATTTATACCAAAGGCAGTGACATTTTTGAAAAATAGTTAACCCTTTTAAATAAAACAAATTTTGTCTAAAAACATTTTTTACTTCGTTACAATTTTAAACTCAAATACAAAATAGCCTAGGCTACTACTTATGAAACACAAATGTACAAAGTGTTCCCTTAACTTTCTCAGATCATAAAAAATCCCTTTAAACAAATGTAGTGCAAAAGCTGACCAGCCTACCCTTACTTATCTGCCTATCAGTATGTATATCTTTAAAAAAAAGACATTTTGAGAAACCGACTTTGTTAAAAAGGTATCTTTATTTATAATTAAATAACTCAAATTTAAAAACAATCATACACTAAATAACAGTGATGCAGTAAAATAATATGTATCAGACTTTGTATATATGCCATAGTTTTAATAAATTAGATATAAAAGCATCAAACGCAGTAATATACTTTTATATGCAGATTACTTGAAGCTGTTAAAATTTTACCAAAGGACTCGGTTGTTACAAGCTACAAAACAATATTAACTCTTTGATGTTGAAGAACCTAAAACTTCATATTTTTATGTCTTTATAAATGTCATTCGCAAGAAGCAGTGATAATTTTAACTCTGCTTTTTATTATGAATTTGGTAATACTTACATGAAATTGGTAGCCTAATACTTAATTGACATAGGCAATACTGGACTGATCACAACAGACGCATGTTTCGTTTTATTCTTTGTTTTTAATTACTTTGATTGATACTTCTGTTATATGACAATCGTGTATATGAAACTGACAAAAACAACTATAACTTGTTTATTATGATACTTTTCGAAATTATTAGCCTATGCACAATTTAAGTTTGAATATATTTTTACTATTTACTTGTCACTTTTGATTGATAGGATGTGTCCCTATTTTTCTTCGTTTTCTTTCCTCATCCAACACAATCATCAAAAATTCTTCGTCGGTGTCCGAGCTAGACGAAGAGCACTGTTCTTCCCGTGATGATTTTTTAATTCACCAATTCACGGTAGTTGTGACAGTAACAGGAAATCTAGACTAACTGGTGGTGAGATGGAATTCGCGCGTATCCTTCCGACACATGTCGGAACGGTGTGGGTCTGTTAGATTTAGCCACTACTACAATATTCCGCGACGGACCTGGTCGGCTCTGATCGTATAAGTATAGCCGTAGCTATACTTTGATGTATCACAGTACATATGTGTTGATTAAAAATTGTTAACTTCGGGTAATAGGAATGGGGTGGGGGGGAATTTTGCAATTATTTTTCCTAGGGTTCTCAAACGAGATGAATAACTGTCCCGAGAAATGATTTTGGATATCTCTTTCCGTCTTTTAAATAATGTAAAATTATAAAAATAACTTACAAAATCAAATTTTTGAGCCGAACTAAAGAATGCGTTAGCCGATTTTTTTTCTTGCCACAGAAATTCATTGTTTTTAAAGAGCTGCAATTTATGTATCACATGCCATATGTGTGCATTACACATTTTTGAGACGGGGGTGGTACGAGGGGAGCGGGGTTATCGGTTTTTGTAAATAGATTGTCTAAGGTTCCCCTTGACGGTCAATAACTGTCAATATCAGATTTTGTATATCTCTTTCTGTTCTTAATAATATATATAATATTTTAATTACCTTGTAGGTCCGTCTTGTGACTTCAAGAGAGTTGTTCTTGACTAGTTTCGTGTTCATTAATCTGCCTTTTTTGCAAACGTATATTGCTTCTTCACTGGATTTAAAATCACCTGTTTCGTGTTTGCTTTCAGGTAGGTGACGCTCGTAGTTCAACTTGGTGATGTTTGTTTTGTTGCAGGGGAAGTGTTCTTTGTACCGGTCTATGAAATTTCTCCCGGTTTGTCCTATGTAATATTTGTTGAACTCTGGGCCTTTTGTAAACGCCAGATTTATGTTCAGTGGAGGTGTCTGTTCTACGTTTAATTGATGAAAATATGTTATTATTTGTACGGAATGCAAGTGTGATGTTACATTTCTTGGGAATGTTGTTCAACACATTAGGCAAGAGGCTGGTGTATTCTGAGGAAATTTATTAGTTGTCTCTGGTCATGTCATTTAGTCTCGGGTTCGTTCTATTTAGTATTTTTCTATGTCTTTTTATCAATTTGTCGATTATGGAACTCTTGTAACCGTTTGTTGCCGCTATGTGTTTAATGATGTTGATTTTTGTATAGTATTCTACCTTGCTAAGTGGGACAGTAAGAAGTCTGTGTGTGAAGCAGTGGAATGCTGTCATTTTCTGCCAGTAAGGATGGTGAGATAGTGCGTGAATAGTGACGTTTGTAGTGGTCCGTTTCCGGTATATTTTATATTCAAACTTATCTGTTGTTTTCTCAATGGTTAGGTCTAGGAAGTTGAGTTGTTGATTATTTTCAATCTCCAGTGTGAACTGTATTTTAGGGTTGACATTATTCATATAGTTCGATAACCCCACGGCTTGCCTCTTGGTGCCATTCAAAATTACAAACGTGTCATCGACATAACGACTGTAAAATATGATGTTATGCTTGTATTTATTTTCACTGGAAAGTATGTGTTCATTTTCAGAGTGGTTCAAATAGATGCGGAAAGCGGTGAACCCATAGCTAGGTCATCTGTTTGTGTGTAGAAAGTGTTTTCAAAACTGAAGTAATTTTGTTCTAATACTATCTGCAAAAGCAACATTAATTCCTCTATACCTTGTTTATGCAATTTCTTGGAATTGATGAGGTTGTTTTTAAGTATATTCATCGTTTCGACAACCGGGATGTTGGTATACATGTTAACCACATTAAATGAAATAATTTTATAGTTTAGGGCAATTTTAATATTTTTCGTTTTGTTTACAAAATCAGCCGTGTTCTCCAAACTATTGCTGTTTCTTATTGTAGTATTGTTTTGAGAAGCTTTTCCAACTTTTTGGCCGTTTTATAACTTGGGGCTGTGGTGTGGTTTTGGCCGTTTTATAACTTGGATCAGTGGTCTGATTGGTATGTGTTCTTTATGGACTTTTGATAGTCCAAAGAACAATGGTGCCTGGGGGTTGATGGGTTTAACCCTATAAGCGTCAGGCAACGAGAATTCTCGTCGATTGCGTTTGGCTACATACCTGCATCCAAGTGCCAGGCAACGAGAATTCTCGTTGATGCATTTAAATCAAAATTGGTGAATCAAAAATAATAGTAAGTATATCATATTACATATCATTGTAATCAGGACATTCTGACGATTAATTTGGTATATTGTTTATTACACTTTCTCTTATATAACTACCTCGCAAAAAATACACAAAAGTTCAAAACATGACAAAAGTGTTAGTCTGTTTCGTGACAGCAAAAAATAAACGGAGTTTTTCTCTTACCTTATCATAGACCAAATATTGTCTGACAAACAAGTTAGTTATGTGATTGCATAGATTGAGACCTGCATATTTTGTATTTATAATTAAATTATTTTTATTATTTTTCCAAAACCTTTACTTTTGAAAATTTGGTTTAAAAATTTATTTATTTTACTGTTTGCAAAGCAAAAAAGTTTCAGGAAATTAAAAAAAAATATTTATTCTGTATAGCAATGATAACCATATTTTTCTAAACAAGAAAATATATAATAGTATACACTTTACTTGAATAGGCTACATTATATAGAGTTTTCAATATATACAGGTAATTTTTTGCAAATTGCTCATTTTTGTTATTTTACCCCAAAACAATGTTTTTTTTTAGAAAGTAAGTTTTTTGAATTGTTTTTTGTAAATAAATGTTTTTTCTACATTTTGTACGATTTGGATTTATAATTTAATTTTTTTCCCTATTTTTTCAAGAGCCCTACATTTGAAACTTTGTTTACCGATTTAATTTGTTTTCCGTTCAAAATGCAAAATAAGTTAGAGACAAAATTTTTAAAATATTTTATCTACATAGAAATCTTCTTCATACTTTCCTGAACAATAAAATGTATAATAGTGTACACTTTACATGAATAGGATACATTTTATAGATGTTTAAGTGATAATGTGTTCAAGCAGTGAAAAAGTGCCTGACGCTTAGAGGTATATCTAGCAGTAATTGGCCTGACGCTTATAGGGTTAAGGAATCTGTAAACAAATATTACATATGACTAACCGGGAGAAATTTCATAGACCGGTACAAAGAATACCACCCCTGCAACAAAACAAACATCACCAAGTCGAACTACGCCCGTCACCTTACTGAAAGCAACCACGGAACAGGTGATTTTAAATCCATTGTAGAAGCAATACACGTTTGCAAAAAAGACAGATTAATGAACGCGAATGAGGAATTCGAGATCTACAGAGCTTTCAAAAACGATGCAGATAACATCTTAAATGATCAACTTCCCTTCCAATCGCATCGTTTATATGGCACGGCTTTAAATCATTTAAAAGCCCCCAACAGAGCTCGTTATCAGCTGGACTATTAGCTCTGGAAAACTGAGCGAGGGCCAGCCGATCTTTTGCCGTGGGGGTCATAAACTGTCAAAACAGCCAGGTATGGCCGAGGGCCAGTCGACTCCCCAGAGCGGAAGTGATTCAGGGGAGGGGTAAGATTAAATGCATAGAGTACGACTCTAAACTAATTTCTATAGAAGAGTTTTTAAGGTTAATAACTATACAAATATTATAATCATACTGTTATCGGCAAAATACTGTGACTA
>JAGFPH010021320.1:0-13449 GCA_018207615.1 Philaenus spumarius | reverse complement strand
AACAACCACTAAAACAATAAATATTGTTTGTTATATATCTCAAAAACATTACCTCCTAGATACGTGAAATTTGGTACACGTATTTGTCATAGGGGCAAGAGGCGTACTAAGAAATTATTTTATAATATTAGGTCTGTAAGGGTTGAAACAACCCCCAAAACAATAAATAGTGTTTGTTATATATCTCAAAACCCCTATCTTCTAGGAACGTGAAATTTGGTGCCCATATTTTTCATAGGAGCTAAAGGCAAACTAAGTAAGGATTTTAAAATATTTGGCCTTTAAGGGTTGAAACAACCCATAAAACAATAAACATTGTTTATTATACTTTCCTTAAAGCAAGAAAGCTGAAATTTTTTACATTTATTTCTTACAGGATACATATAAAAATATAAACCAGTTTACATTTTATCACGTTCTGCTAAGGGGTGAATAACCCCTATAACTATAAATACCGGTATTAATTTAATACCGCTAAGGAACGTGAAATATTTGGTTCACATATTGCTCATAAGCGCTATATAGTACAAAGCGCTATAGGCGCACTCAGATAGGATTTTAAAATATTTGGCCTTTAAGGGTTGAAACATCCCAGAAAACAATATATGTTGTTTGCTTACTTTCCTTAAAGCTGAAATTTTGTACATATATTTCTTACAAAACACATATGAAAATTAAATGAGTTTTACATTTTGTTACGTGCTGATGGGAGTGAAAATGTGTTAACAACCCCTAAAAACAATAATTATTAATACTTATATATTCCTTAAAACTAGAGGGCTGAAATTTTGTACATTTATTTCTTACAAGATACAAATAAAAGAAAACCAGTTATACATTTCGTTACGTGCTGCTAAGGGTTGAAAATGTAATAACAAACATTAAAAAAAATCAATACTAATTGGTATTCTTTCCTTAAAGCTAGAGAGCTGAAATTTGGCACTTATTAATTTTAAGAAAATATTTAAGACATAAGCTGATCAAAACTATCCCGATCTGTGCATTAGCATTTTATTAAAGAAGTATCTGGATGATCTGCAAACATCAAGCTAAGGCTGTGATTTACCAATCTGTAGATTTAGCGGTTGAAAAAAAGACGTTCTTCACTCTGAATTTTTAATTTATTTAGCACACAAACCATGACGAAGACAATTGACGGACATCCAGTGAACAATAAATCCCAAAGTAATTGAATATAAATGTTATAATTCACTTTCGTGAAATAATAGATGAAAGAAAATGAGAGAAAACTATGACAATCTATATATATAAAATTCAATGTATGTTTGTACGTTTGTCTGTATGTTTGTCCTTTATGCGTTACCAAACCGTCCATCCGATTGCTTTGAAATTTTGCATAGTAACACAGGTTAACCCTGCGAAGGTTTTAGGCCATTTACCAAAGTCCTAGGACATTAGGGCTACGCCCCAGTGGCCCTCAAAGTTTCAATGTTAATCTTATGGAAGGTCAATCTTAAGGAAGAAGAAGAAATATTTCTTTTGATTTTATCAGAAACAGCTGTTCGTATGAAAAGCTTAAAACAGCTGATTTTGAACAACAACTGATTTGGATCAAAAACTGAATATAATTTTAGGTTAGGTAAATCAAGCAATAAGCAGAATCCCATTATAATTTACATCGGCCCTCAGGGATACGAATTACAGGCTTGCAAAGTTTCACATTAAGCAATAGCAAAGCATTGCCGGGTCAGCTAGTTAATTATAAATCATGGTGATGCAACAAACAAATTTCCTGTAGCGAAGCACTGGTATTCAGCTAATTTGGATATATAATCTATATATAAAACATCTCTTGTCACGGTGTTTGTTATCGAACTCCTCCGTAACGGCTTCACCGATTATTATGAAATTTTGAATGTATATTTGGTATGTCTGAGAATAGCTCGTAATCTATTTTGTATACCCCTAGGTGATAAGGGTTGTTAGTAACATCCCCTAAAACAATAAATATTTTTATAATTTCCTTTAAGCGAGAGAGCTGAAATTTTTGGTCACTTATGTCTTACAAGACACGTAAAATATAATCCAGTTTTATATTTTGTCACGTTCTTCTAAGGGGTGAAAATGTAGTAACAACCCCTAAAACTATAAATATTAATTGAATATTTAGGAACGTGAAATTTTTTACACATATTCCTCATAGGCGCTATAGACGCACAAAGAAAGGATTTAAAATAATTGGCTTTTAAGGGTTAAAAGAACCCCTAAAACAATAAAGATTGTTTGTTGTCATTTCCTTAAAGCTAGAAAGCTGAAGTTTTGTACATTTATTTCTTGCGAGATACATATAAAAAATAAACAAGTTTTACATTCTGTTATGAAAATGTAATAACAATCCCTAAAACAATAAATAATATATGTTTTCACACTTTCCTTAAAGCTAGAGAGCTAATATTTTGTACATTTATTTCTTACAAGAAATACAAAATAACAAGATTGTCTTTCTTTATTTGTCTTACAAGATTAAAAAATAACCCAGTATTACATTTTGTCAAGTTCTGCTAAAGGGTAGAAATGTAGTAAAAACCCCTAAAACAATAAATATTAATTGTTATACTTTCCTTAAAGCTAGAGAGTACATTTATTTCTTACAAGATACATATACAAATAAACCAATTTTACATTTTGTTACGTGGTGCTAAGGGGTGAAAATGTGATAGCAACCACTAAAAACAATAAATATTAATTGGTATTCTTTCCTTAAAGCTAGAGAGCTGAAATTTGGAACTCATTAATTAATATTAAGAAAATATTTAAAGGCGAAAGCTGATCAACGCTATCAATCTATAGATTCTCATAAAAAAACGTATCTGGGTGGTCTGCAACATCCAGCTAAGACTATGATTTAACAGTGTAGATTTAGCGATTGAAAAAGAAGACGCTCTTCACTCTGAATTTTTTAATTTCAAATTGATTTAATTTATTCAGTCCAAATACCATGACGGCCGCCAGTGAACAATAAATACCAAACTAATGAAAAATATGATTTATTGTGCAATAATAGATGGGAGAAAAATGTTACAAATTATGTAACATAGTGATGCAAACAAATTCCCAGTGAAGCACGGGTATTCAGCTAGTAATGCATATAAATACAACATTTTAACAAACAGGCCTGCATTGTTGTATACATTTACCGAGGTAAAAATCAACGTTAGCGTAGTTAGTTGGGTAGGCCTAGATAAAGTGTGTTGTTTTCAAATAGTATTTGTTTAAATGATGTATTTCTGATGTGTATCTAACTAATCTGCCTGTGATTTTTGTCGTTGGGCTTGCTAGTTAAAAATAAATCGATCACGCAGCTGAAGTGATGACGAGAGTTGAGTGAATTTCCAAAACTATGTTTAAATATTTTAGGGTTTCTACCAACTATTTGGGAAATTGGGTTTCTAACGAAAGCGCTAAATAGACGCTTAATAGGCGCGTAAGAAATATGTTAGTAGAATTTGTTGGCACCTCAGCCTCGTGAGCGGGGTGAGCGAGGTCAGCAGGTTCGTAGCAGTTTTTTTTTTTTTAAACATCCTGCTGTTTTGCACTTAAGGCTAATGAAGACGGGACCTACATTTTTACGTGGAATCCGAACCACAGCCAACGATGTCTGTTAAGAAACCATTTAGAAAATTATTCGGGGTCAATGGGAATTGAACCCGGAACTTTTCCATTGATTAGCTATGACGATTGCTAAAGCTTTGACGCCTTAACAACCACGATCATCGTGGCTTATGTAAGATAACACGAATATTGGAAGCAAATAGAGTTAAGATTTATTGCAATGTTATTGGCAGCGAGTTAATCTGTGTACCATTCACGTGTGATAACATCGTCTGAAATGTGATGTGATCAGGATAGCTTGGTTGGCTAAGCATTAGCACGGACATCTAAATGTGCTGGGTTCAACTCCCGGTGTTTGCCAACTTTTTTAACCTTATTAGCGAATTTCCATGGGAAAAATGAGCTATTGCAGTGGCCCTTATGGTAAGACCCAAGGTCGGGAGTAACAAATGAGCACCGATCATGGTCCCCAGAACACGTTTTGGGGTGTCATTAAAAATCATATATATATGTATATATGAGTTCGCACTCTAGCGGCCGCATTTTAAGTCCGATTTGGTTCAAATTTGTTACACATGTTGGTTGTCTACGTCGCTCGGACGAGTTCGTTAGCCAAAAAAATCCAACACCGGAAGCAGGTTTTTTGACCGGAAGTAAATATTTTTTTATATTTTTCTACGAGAATGAATTTTTTTTTTGAGTTTGTTCTACAAATATAAATGTAGGACGTTATTCTGCACATTTTGTTTTTTTAAGCGACCTTATAGCTAACTTGGTTCTCCCAAAATTGATCAAAACGTAAAATACCATAGAAGTACCCGGTTCAAAGCCATACAGTGGATTCTACCGAGGGTTTGGCGTGCGAAGCACGCAATGCAGTATGTATTGAAGATACTCCCAATATGCGGAATGGTGTGCGAAGCATTTTGCAGCTATTCAGCACCGTCATGAATAGACCTATTTCACAAATTGTTGGTTGAAACCCTAAAACATAGGCCTTAATATTGGAAATTTGCTCAACTCACGTCAGCGGTTAAGCTGCGTAGTCGAGTTATTTTTAAATTTTAGGAACTGCTTCAGTTAGAAATATGTTCGACCTCTTATTTTAAATCTCTTAATATTGGCTATCCACAGGGTGGTACGAAATTGTAGTAACATATACAGGTTGTTTCAAAAGTTAACAAAATTAATATTGTCTTCTTCCTAAAGATGTAAATTTTAATTAATCAAGTGCATATATTCGTCTAAATTACAACTAAAGTAACTAAAACTGTTTGTATAAAGCACTACCTTTTGAACATTACTTATATTTGCCAGTTAATGTATCACTTGCCTCGGTAGAAAATGTACAGTCAGCAAGTTATTGTGGGGGAAAATAAACAAACTAAACTGTGCAAATAAACATAAAGTGTTTACACTGCGATGTTTCCCAAACACAAACACGATTGCATCAGCTATTCTGTCCGCTTTCCTTATTTACCTAACTTTTAGGGCATGTTTACTTGCTTGACCTCGTATTTAGATTTTTATTTATCCGAAAATACACGGTAAACTAATATACTGTATGACAAATGTCGAAGTAACGGAAATATATTTCTATGTGTTTGCATTGGCGTCGCCTTGGGTCGCCGCCGGAGTTAGCTAGCTGGCCCAACCCGGCTTTGCACGGATGGACAAATCAAAGTTAAATGTATATTAACAAAAAATATATTATATGAATAAATATTTTACACTATGTATTTCTTGTGTTTTTTTTTTTTTTTGTAACATTGACTCCCCCCTCCAAACCCCCCTAAAATTTTTCAAACTCCTTCTTAGCGAGCACCTAGGGCCCTAGAGGAAGCTACATACTAAATTTCATTCCAATCCGTTCTGTAGTTTTAGAGAAATCGTGATTAGTAACTTTGATCCCCCCAAACCCCACTAAAATTTGGAATTTCTGAAAACCTTTCTTAGCGAACACCCAGGGCCCTAGAGGAAACTACATACCAAATTTTGTTCCAATCCGTTCAGTAGTTTTTGAAAAATCGTGATTTAGTAACTTTGACCTCCCCAAACCCCACTAAAATTTGGAATTTTTTTAAAACCTTTCGTAGTGAGCACCTATGTTCCTAGAGGAAGTTACATACCAAATTCCATTCCAATCTGTTCTGTAGTCTTAGAGAAATCGTGATTTAGTAACTTTGACCCCCCCCCTAAAATTTCGAATTTTTTGAAATCCTTTCTTAGTAAGCATTTATGGCCATAGAGAAAGCTACGTACCAAATTTCGTTTCAATCTGTTTAGTAGTTTTTGAGAAATCGTGATCAATGAGTCAGTGGATTTGGCTTATATATATATAGACTAGTGGACCCGGCAATGCTTCGCTATTGCTTAATTTGAAACTTTGAAAGCCTGTAATTCGTATCCCGTGTAATTCAACATCCTGTAATTCGTATCCCGTGTAATTCAACATAGGCCTAATGATTGTTACACATAATTAATAAAACAACTGATTTGAATCAAAAGTTTAATACAATTTTAGGTTAGGCCTTTAAAACCTATTAAATATAATAATTCAAACATCTAATATTACAATTTAACATTATATTATTGTTACACATTATAAATAGAACAGCTTATTTGGACCAAAGGTTTAACACAATTTTAGGTTAGGCCTATTATTATAAAATCAACACACTTTTTTTGAAAGAGTTTGGAATTATCACCATAGTAACCAGAATAACACATTAATAAATACGAATCAGCTGTTTCATCTGTTATATGGCTGCTTATGGGAGGGATGAATTTTCGCATTTTCTACCCTTTAAATTAAAAATTTTGCAAAATCCTTTCTTAGTACGCCTCTACATTATTGGACGGATGTACCTTCCAAATTTCAAGTCTCTAGCTTTAATAGAATCGGCTCTGCGTTGATCATCAGTCAGGACATTGCATTTTATATAAGAGATTGGAGTTTGTATTTACTTTATTAGCGACGATCTCTTTAAGGTGATAATAACCTGATGATGGAGTTACGGCTGCGAAACATCTCACTTTAATAACGATGACAATAAGTCACTGTCGGACCAACAATGGTAATCTATATATATAAAATTCAATGTATGTCCGTCTGTTTGTACGTTTGTCTGTTTGTATGTTTGTCCTTTATGCGTTACCAAACCGTCCATCCAAATGCTTTGAAATTTTGCATAGTAACACAGGTTAACCCTGGGAAGGTTTTAGGCCATTTACCGAAGTCTTAGGACATTAGGGCTACGCCCCAGTGGCCCTCAAAGTTTCAATGTTAATCTTATGAAAGGTCAATCTTAAGGAAGAAGAAGAAAGATTTCTTTTGATTTTATCAGGGGCACAAAAAACAGCTGTTCGTATGAAAAGCTTAAAACAGCTGATTTTGATCAACAACTGATTTGGATCAAAAACTGAATATAATTTTAGGTTAGGCCTACAATGAACTAAAACACCAATTATTAATTATTGGGCTAATTATTTAAGATATATAAAAGTCAAATACCACTGACTGACTGAACACTTAAAAAGAATACAATTACGTTAAAAAGACTGAAAATACCAACCATCACGGGTAACGCCGTACGGGTCAGCTAGTATCTATATAAATAAAAATGTAAATGTGCGTTTGTTCAAAATCGCTAATGTCCGAAAGTTCTTCACCGATTGCTTTGAAATTTTGATACAATCTTTCATTTGAATACAAACGTGTTTTTATATACTTTTTGAAAAACTGCAGCGACTATTGAACATAAAAATAATTCGACCACGCAGCTGGACCGCTGACGTGACTTGAGCAAATTTCCAAAATTAAGTTTATATGAATATTTTTTAGGATTTCAACCAACAATTTGGGTAATAGGTCTACTCACGAAGGCGTTGAACAGCTGTCTGTGTGTACGCAATATATTAGTAGAATTTGTTTGCGCCTAGTGGCCTCGGAAGTTTGCACAACTTGGCTTCGAACCGGGTACTTGTATGGTATTTTACGTTTTGGCCGATTTTGGGGGAACCAAGCGAGCTATAAGGTCGCGTAAAAAAACAAAATGTGCAGAATAACATCTTACATATATATTTGTAGAAAAAAACTGTAAACAATTTTCATTCTCGTAGTAAAAATCTCAAAAAACTGTTACTTCCGGTCAAAAAACGTACTTCCGGTTGTTGGATTTTTTTGGCTAACGAACTCGTCCGAGCCACTTAGACAACCTACATGTGTACCAAATTCGGACCAAATCGGACTTAAAATGCGGCCGCTAGAGTGCGAACACATATATACATAAATATATATATATGAATTTTAATGACACCCCAAAACGTGTTCTGGGGACCATGATCGGTGCTCATTTGCTACTCCCGACCTTGGGTCTCACCATAAGGGCCACTGCAATAGCTCATTTGAATCGGTGAGAAGAAAAAGGGACCTGAGTAAAAAAACAGACATTTCTTTTTTTTTTACTGATTTTCATTATTTAGGGGTAGACGCATCTTTTAGTGTAAAAAGGAACCTCAGTCAAGTATTGTAACTGCTGTTGCTAAGACACAGTTTTACTCGTTGACAGGAAAAAGGGACCTCAGTCATTGACTCAAGTACCTTTTTCCTCTCATCTCTGTTTGGTTCACTACTCTGTGGTGTAGTCAGTGGCCAGCTGTCAGCTGCAACTAAACAAAGATTCTCAGTGTTTTGTTTACAATTGACAGTATAGTATTCATTGTGAGGTTGGATTGATTGTTTTACGTTTTAACCTCCTTTAAAGATGGAAGGAAATGATAATAATATACTGAGAAAAAGTAGAAAAAGGACAAGAAATCCAGAAACACACAAGAGGAGTTTAAAGTTATCAAGCAGTTTTTTCCTTTGAGGGGACACTCCTACAACCCTTGTGATAGGAGGTTTTAGTACCATAAAAAGGCCTATCAAAAAACAGGATAGAATTTTTACCCCTAAAGAAATTTGTGAATTGATAGTTAATTCTTCTAAAAAATCTCCATGTACAAGTGACCTTAGTCGAAACTGATATGATAATTGATTACACGAGTTGGTGGCCTACTTTCTACAAAAAGACGGTGGTTTCAAACGAAACTGTACATTTGCCAAGAGAAGAAAAGCAATCACTCGTAATTTCAAAATTTTACTATTTCCAATAGTCAAAGTTTGAAAAAGGCATTGTAAATGCAAGCATGTTAATTAGAACAGGAGCCTTTCAAACTCTTCACACGTTCAACCTAAAAAAGGCTCACTGTCTCTCATTACCCGACACCAAAGCTTATCCAAGGGGTTGTGTTCCAATAAAAACCAAGAAAATCGCTGATTTAAGAAAATTGTATGACTACATTCCAAGTCAACACATACAGTTCTATGATGAAATTATAGCCTGGGAAACCACCAACGGACTAGATGAGGACGATCAGTAATTTTGCTAAGCAAGGAGCCATAGCTTTTGCTGAAACAATCTTTGTTCCAAGAAAATTGTAAATAAAATCATGTTAATTAACAGTGTTTGACCTTAAAATTATTTTTATTGACATTTCCAGTAAATCTATATAACAAATTAACTATTTAAAAAATTGCATAAAACAAATTTGAGTTGAGAGGAAAAAGGGACCTCAGTCAAAATTAAAAATTAATATTTTTTGACTAAAATAGAGCACTATATTGAGTTTTGAGTTATTCATATTTTTTATAACCAAATAGATAAGTAACCTTAATTTTTTGGAATTAAAAATAAAATTAATTTGCATTATAAAACGTTTTTTTTAGTTTCCCGAAAGTTGCCAAAAATGACTCGGGTACCTTTTTCTTCTCACCGATTCATTTTTCCTATGGAAATTCGCTAATAAGTAAAAATATAGTTAATATTTAACAAAAATGTAAGTGGACATATATTTATTGACTATAATAATAACAGTAGACTGCTGTTTCCTATAATATTTCCATTATCAGCTGATTTTAAACTTAAAACAATTATTTGGATTTCTGACTTTTAAGCTAGGTTTTTGTGAACAGAGCCATCTGTTGAAGTAAAAACAACACATACTATCTATACTAATATTATAAAGAGGTTCAATTTGTTTGTTTGTTTGTATGTATGCGGTAATCTCTGGAACTACTGAACGAATTAAAAGTTTTTTTTTAATAAAAAGCTACACTATCCCTTAGTAACATAGGTTAGAATTCAAATTGATAAAAACATTTATTATTTCAATATTTGTAAATTTAGTCGGGACAAATTCACAGGATCAAGTTGGGAGTTAAACTCACAAGCTGTAATACAAATATATAAGCAACATTATGAAAAACTAAAAAATGACAATTATTAAAAAATGAAACTTATATCATTTAAAACTTACTGTGCAAAGATGTTGACAAAATCACAAATCGTGTGTGTATGTTGCCGTTAAGGCATGTAAATTAAATTAAACATAATTTTAGGTTAGGCCTAGAATGATAAACCAAGACATATATTTCTTGAATGTGACATTCATTACCATAGCAACCATTTGAATTAAATAACAGATAAAACAGTTGATTCGGATGTCTAGCTTAGTACAAAATAAAATTTTAAGTTAGGCTTAGATTGAACCAACACATTTTTCAACACAAAACACAATAAAAACTTGTGTTATGGAATTTACAAATAAGAAAAAAACTAGGTATTTATTTACTTTAACTTGTCAATCAAAACTACTATAAACACAAAAACCTGAACTTTTTTCTTAATAAATATAGTATTTATACACTTCTCTGATACCGGGAAAGCAATATTTAACCATCTTCAACACGTACAACATTAAAAACTTTCAAATCAAAATGTTCGTTATGGAAATTTACATTGTAAAGTGCCGACATGTTTTTCTCACCGTCCTCCCAGCGTTGTCGGATTGTTCTTGTTCTTTTTTGTGTAGAAACGAACAGTTTAGGCAATTCATTCTAATTATAAATAATGTGATAATACGACGAAATATTATAACTATACAAATATTTTAATGATACTGTTATCGGCAACATACTGTGACTAAACAGTTTAGGTTGGTCCTCTGTTTTTTTAAAATTCTAATTATATAAAGTGATAAAACGACGAAATATTATAATTATACAAATATTATAATGATACTGTTATCGGCAACATACTGTGACCAAACAGTTTAGATTGGCCCTCTGGATTTTTTTTATTCTAATTATATAAAGTGATAATACGACGAAATATTATAATGATACTGTTATCGGCAACATACTGTGACTAAACAGTTTAGGTTGGCCCTCTGGTTTTTTTTTTATTCTAATTATATAAAGTGATAATACGACGAAATATTATAATTATACAAATATTATAATCATACTGTTATCGGCAACATACTGTGACTAAACAGTTTAGGTTGGCCCTCTGGTTTTTTTAATTCTAATTATATAAAGTGATAATACGACGAAATATTATAATTATACAAATATTAGAATCATACTGTTATCGGCAACATACTGTGACTAAACAGTTTAGGTTGGCCCTCTGGCTGTTTTTTTAATTCTAATTATATAAAGTGATAATACGACGAAATATTATAATCATACAAATATTATACACCAGTTTCAAATAGAGATTTATACACAAGGTCACTAGATAGTAAAGGTTGCCTCATAGTAATGTAAACAAACTCAAACCTCCACTTTTTTGATATTTCTCGAATGAGGCAACCTTTACTATCTAGTTACCTTGATTTATACTCACCTTATTCAGTACAATAACCTATTGTTCGATTTGGCAACCTTGATGAATTTCCATTTTAAATACGCAGTTATACTGTACTTTCTATTGTTCGATGTATTTGTTTTCGTGATTTACGTTTTGTTACATTATTTTCACATTTTCTTGCTTTGTGGATACTTTTGGGGTTAATATTGTTTAGTTTATTTAATTCTTACATGTTTGGTGTATGTGAAGTGATTTATTTTGTTATAATTACGTCAAATATCGCGGAAAAGTCGAAACTTAACCTATACAATTTCAACTTTTATTTCTTTCGTAACTCCTACAAATATTATTTCCCGGGAAAACTTTTGTTGTTTTTACAATCAGTTAGATGTGTTCTTTCATATTATATCAAATTCCCTTAGAAATCAATTGACAAGTTAAAGTAAATTTTTACCAAAAACTATATTACATCCTAATAAAAATAAATAATACATATTATAATTTAATAGTAGGCCTATTTATTTGTTGATATACGGTAATTGATAGTAAGTAACAAATTTAACAGCTGATTTCAAAATATGAAACAATTATTAATTTTTATTTCTAACTTTTTGGTTAGGTTTTTGATTAAGTGTAGACCTGAGCCTTACCGGTGCTTTTAACCTTTATTATAACTTCCGTTATAAAATATACGAAATAATTTGATTTGAACATTTAACATTATCTATAATCTCAGTTTTGAGGTTATTATTAATCCCTACACCTTTAGTATAAATAAAACTTTACTTATGTTTTTAGAAGGTTCCATCGAAGGTTTGCGTGCTGAGCACGCAGGGGTCTCCCCTAGTAATATTATAGAATTAAAGTGACTTGGTCCACAAAAAAATGCAAATCAAATTTACTTTATTACCAGTTTCTAACTGCACTGACTTAATTTCAATAGCTTTTTCAACGCGTTAAAGTACAAATTGTTTTTACAAGAAATGTCTTCTTTCTCTCAGCTTTGTAAGAAACAATTACACCGTCGTTTCAGACTTTAAAGCTTTAAGCGTCGTGAAGACAGCCATGATCATTAGTACTGACGTCTGCCACTTCAAGTAATGGCGCTAGTCTCATCTAAAGCCTTGAAGCACTTTCACAATAAAATACGGAGTACCTTCCTCTTTAAGCTGATGCAATAAAGGTTTCCGCCATATTGGATTTAATAGAAGAAGAACACTTTAACGTGTTTCCTAATGACATTTTAGTCTGAGGAAAATGTGAAATCAAATGTTTTTGTGTGCTCCCTCTCTATTTTTAACACAAATAACTAATTCAATTTATGCGTAACATGCCAACTATCTTTCTTCCTCTAAACTAGTAATTATAATTTTGTCTTCAATAATAAATATGTAAAGTTTGAAAATAACCTACTAAATAAAAACATATAGATAAATTATTTCCTAACGTTCCTGGAAATGCCACTGAGAAATGTCCTACACTCCAGTTTTTAGGATAAGTTGGAGTAATGGTGCCCTAATGTTGTATTACTAAGAATAAGAGCTGTATCAGCTACTAGATGGTGGTACACGAAGGAATATGTTGATTTCATTGGACTGTTATACTGTAAAATGATTTCATCGTCAAATTAAAAGAATTTCTACACAGCTTCAATCCTTTCAATATGATATTTATTTTAACATTTCAATAAATTACTGATGCATTACTGACTTTAGTTACTAAAATGTCGTATATTTTCCTTTAGGAATCCTTAATTTAAATTTTTTCTCTTCTGCAGTTTATCATTTCATTAGCTAATTTATATAGAAAAGATGAGCCGTTGCAAAGACGTTTATAGTAAGACCTAAAGTCGGAAGTAGTCAATAAGCACCGATTAAATTAGAGAAAAATTATTTCGTAGAGTATGAAATAAGATGTTCCTGGAAATGTCTTCGAGAAAATCCTACGTTCCAGTACTTAGGAAAGAATAAACGTCTGATTATTGTACACCGAAAATCATCCATCAGCTGTTTTAAACCAGTTCCAAATACAATTTATATAACAACAAGACAAAACTAGGTAACGTGATGTAGGCTACTAACAACTAAGTACTTTATTCCATCCATACTAATATTATAAAAAGGTAAAGTTTATTCGTTTGTATGTAGGGGGTACCTAATCTCTGGCACTACAGAACCGA
>JAGFPH010021318.1:0-13450 GCA_018207615.1 Philaenus spumarius | reverse complement strand
GTAAGTTTTTTTAGTAATTTTGTAAGAGGTTTACAATTTAAAAGTACAAATACTTGTACTTATTTTAAAGCACTATTATTGAATCCAATTTGTGAAACGGTAATGTAATAAAATTAACCATAACTTAAATGCTTAACCATGGCAAATAAATCGTTTAAAATAGGAACGCATATTAAAAATAGTGTTTGGCGTTTTGAATTAAAGTACCAAAACAGTAAATACAAAATTTGTTTGTTTTTTAAATCGCTACATTTTTAAAATTTAAACTTTATTACAATTTCCTATTTAGGGAAAGTGCATTCACAGAAATCTCCACGTGCAGACAGAAACACAATCACTCTCAACTAGGCCTACCAACTGCACACTGGCACGATTGCTTCCATCGCGCAGTCGCTGGGATCGCGCTGGTCGCTCGGGTCGCGCCGTGGTGGGGCATCCTACGTAAGGGACGCGGGCGATCCCAGCGACAGTCGCTCAGGTCGTGCGACCAAATACAAACTGATTTGTATTTTCAAATTACTCTCGGATCGCGTCGTCCACGTAGGACGCTCAAATGCAAACCCATTTGTTTGTAATTTTGGTCGCCAAAATCGCGTCGCTCTTGTCGCCCACCTAGGACCGGGCATAGAAGCGTTTGACAATTTTAAAGCAAGGCGTAAGAAATTCCAGTAAACCTCTGCCAATTCAATTTGTTTTTCCACACTTTAAAAATATAATATTCATTAAAGACTAAACAATTTCCTATCCTATTTCTTGTAGTTTGAATCTTAAAAGTTAGATTCTCTGAAACACGCTTTAGTGGTTAGGCTACATTTACATGTTTGTTTATTGGGTTTACTTGTTTAAACTGTATAATAAACTCGAAATACGTGATTTGAAATTGATGTCTTTTATTATTTTGAGAAACCACTTCTGAATTTCACCTTGTAAAAATTACGTACCTAATAAAATAATTAAATTCTTCAAAGAAATATCAGATTTAGCCTCCTCACCACATGTTGGTGAAGTCATGCAGAAATATTAATACAAATCGAGTATAATATTTCTCTAAAGATGAAACAGTTACTTTTTCTAATTCAAACTACATACCGGTAGGCCCCTACATTTTTATTTTAATAACGATTTATAAATCTCATTAACTCATTAGTAATATAAAAAATGTTTTTACTACAATTAAATCAACCCATTGGCGGATCCAGGGGGTGGCTGCACCCCTCCCCCCCTTTGGGTTATTGTATTTTTATTTTGTTTATTGAGTAGTCTCACACAACAAACTTGTATCGAATATTTCACCCACTAAATAAAAACCAATCTCAATAAAACAAAAACCATTGGAAAAGAAAGGTTTGAAACTTTAATTTTTGTATTTACAAATTTCGTCCTAAACGTATAACATTGTAATCATCGTTGTAATAGTGTAGTCTAAATCAACTGATGCCGCGCGAGAAAGCACATGCAAATGACTCAAACTCGTCACTTTTTAAAGGCACATAACCGTTAAACAGACTTGTTTTGAGAAGAAGATAAGGACACCTATGGGATCGTCAAGATTTGAACTTTCTGCCACGATCTTCCAATCATTCGTCACATTTATAGTTTCTTAGATATGAAGTTTTCTGTAAACCCTAACAATTGAACAGTTTTTAACCAATGAGGAAGCACATTTTGCAATCGATGTATTTATTACAAATCGATATATTTGTATAATGATTTTAATATCTATTTGAAGTGAAAGTTCTATATTTTCGTTTGATATTAGGAAAACCTGGTTTAGTGTTCCGAGGCTATTCGGGTATTTCCGTGAAATATGTACATTTTCAACGCCCTGTCCCTAGGCGTGTTAAGCCGTTACCTTTTCCCGTCTGGCAGGAACTGTATAGGCTACTTTAGGTTTGTCAGATTTTTGTTTATGATTTATTCTCTACAATTTGTTGCAATGAAGTTCAATTTTTGGGAAAAGCATGAAACAGTCTTATATCAAAGCCCACTAAAGAATACCGTTGAGGGGCGGGCTTGTGTATACCGATACCTTGAACGCTCCAATCGCCTTAGTTCGACGTTGTCACGTTCTTCCCACGCTGCTAACTGACTGCGGCTGATTCAACGAATTTATAATTCTTTAAACTGCGCGATCAAGCCTCGAGCGGTAAATACCAGGAGTGTTCGAGGCTAGTAGATATGGCAACTCTGCGCGTCCATCCTATTTGCCGCCTCGCAACGGTATTCTTTAGTGGGCTTTGATAAGACGTTTTCAAGCACTGTATTCCAACAAAATTTTTCTATACCCCCCCCCCCCCCCGGATAGGATACAGCCCCCTCCTTGAAAACCGGCTGGATCCGCCCATGAATCAACCTGAGCAAATTAGGAGAAAGAAAATAGTATTAACACTTTTTTGTAAGTAGTAAAAAATATTGAAAATTCAATGTTAACTAGAGAAAATTTTGGTTGGGGAAAATATGTAGATCCGGCCCTGCCTCCTCCCTCATTTTGTTCCTGATATTTGTTGTGACAGCACTCTTTGCCTTTTTACAAATGAATCGCTCAAATGAAGACAAGGTCGAACAGATTTGGTTTTACGGACAGAACCTGCTTTGGTGTTATAATAAAAATATTATTTTCCAGAACTTTCAAACGAAGTTTAAAAAAAACTCTATAGTCTATCCGCTCGGCCGTGATACCTGACTTCTCGCAACTCAACGCCCCTCCACTAGTTTTCCACCGGCAGGCCTGCCGAGCGGATAGACTATAGTTTGCGCCATTCTATTTCTCTTTTAAGTCTCGGCTCCCTACATCCAAAACGGCGAAGTTGGGTACCAATTTCAATGTTAAATAACCAAAACATACCTTTCCTATTAAGCATATTTTTGTGTTGTTTTTGTCAAAAAACGAAAGCTGTATTTTTTTTCTTAAAGTAAAATAGATTGTGGGTGTTGATTGCTAAGGTTTTTTGCAATATCTCTTTTTGCAATTGAGTAAAAAATTAATAAAGTTTACTATTTTGTGCTATTTATATCATCCGTTTATGAAAACAATAACACGGTTTTGGCAAATAATGTATTCGGCAATCAACATCCGCATATGATAGTACTTCAAAATGAAACCAAATTTGTTAATTTATTCCACGAATTAACAGAAAAAAAAAATGACTTATTCTGTAGCATTGCTCTTATGGGAATTAGATTCAATATGGCGGACAGGGAAGCGCCCCCTGGCTCGGCTCCCTACATTAAAAACGGCGAAGTTGGGTACCAATTTCAATGTTAAATAAACAAAACATACCTTCATTATTAAGCACAATTTTGTGTTGTTTTTGTCAAAAAACGAAAGCTGTATTTTTTTCTTGACCCTAGAACCGGCAGATCGCACGAAACGTGCGATCATAACAACACATTTGTAACGCGTGATTGTATTGAATATTTGACCCACTAAAAATCTTCCAATCTCAAAAAGACAAACACCATTGGAAAGGTTATGTTTCAAACTTTATTTTTTGTATTTACAATTTCTTTCTAAAACGTATATTTACATACGTAATCATCGTTGCAGTTTATTAGTTTTCTACAAATCAATCGGCGCCCGAAAATTCATACAAAACATAACGAAATTACTCAACTTTCGTCAATCTCTAAAACCCGCCCAGTAGGTTATCTTAGTTAAATATATGTATCGATGGATTCATCACAATTTCCCCTATCCAAAACTTTCATCTAATCAAAAATCGGACAAATATTTCTGAAGTTGTAAGTGGTTTTGTAGACCCTTGCAATTGTTTAGTTTTCCAACCAATAAACAGCGTTATTTATTTCACGTGATATGTGTGTGACCTCAATCGCTTTTTAGAGATATTTTGGTATCTTTGTAAACATAATGCTTCAAGCTAACTTCCCCTGTAAACCAAATATGCTATATTTGAACAGTTTATTGTGTAGGACCGTGGGAAAGTGACTGCTAATACGGTCTCACCTAACGTTCAAATCTGAAGCGTAACGGACTTTTACAACATAGCCAGACATAGGGGTTTGCGCGCGCATCTTGTACAGACAAGAGTTTTCTATATTTTTCTAACTTTTGTTATTCAAATAATTCTAAGTCAAACACTTTTATGAAAAGATAATTTACAAGTATACAGTTCAGTTCTTTGATTTATTCTCTACACTTTGTTATAATAATATTTTATTTTTGGGAACAGCATATATTCGTAAATTACGTTTCTAACTTGACATACTTTTGATAGCAGACTTGTAGTAAGAACATAAAATCTCGTGTTTTCAAAATAAGAAATTTGAAAATGTTAAATGTTTTTATACAGTTCTATTTAGAACTAAATTACGAAACTTTTTTACATTCATGGAAAAAATTACAAAAATGTTTACTACTTTTTATGTAGACTTAAAGTTGAACTTTTATTTTTCGTAACTGAACATTTTTTGTTTCTTGAGCTAATAACTTTCTAAATTTTACATCTATAATTTTTTTACTGGCATATACAATTTCTTTGAACCTTTCTCTACAAAAAAGCTATGGAACACTTTTGGATTGGGGTTAATTTACTATTTTTGGCGAATTTTTGAATAAATGCTTGCACACGCCAAAAAATCCATTTTCGTTAAAGCTGCCGGTTCTTGGGTTAAAGTAAAATAGATTGTGGGTGTTGATTACTAAGGTTTTTTGCAATATCTCTTTTTGCAACTGCGTAAAAAACTAATAAAGTTTACTATTTATATCATACGTTTATGAAAACAATAAAACGGGTTTTGAAAATGTATTCAGCAATCAACATCCGCTTATGACAGTACTTCAAAATGAAATCAAAATTTTAAATTTATTCCACGAATTACGGAAAAATGACTTATTCTGTAGCATATTGCTCTTATGGGAATCAGATTCAATAAGGCGGACAGGGTAGCGCCCCCTTAATAAGCTTTCAATGGTGTATTACATGACCTACCTTAATATTTTAAAATGTTAACCCCCCTTTCCCCCCTAAGCCTCCCAAAATCATAGGGAGTCAGATATGTCAAAAAATGTGACTTCTTATCCAACACAAGATATAGCATATACAAAGTTTTGTTAATGGGCAGGGGCGGATCCAGGGGAGAGAGAGGGGGCGACCGCCCAGGGCCCCGTACCAGTGAAAAATTAATGACTTACACATTATAGACGAATGTATAGTTTATATTGAAGATTGCCCGCGAGAACAATTTGAGAATAATTTGAACCTTGGCATGTATAATTAAATAATATAGTTAGAAATTATAGACGAATTTACTTGGTAGAGACTAACACATAACTGACTAATCTCGGGGCTCCACGCTATACAAAAATTGAATAAACGAGTTATAAAATGACAGATGAATTTTTAGTTGATATTTAAGATTGCCCGTCGGGCCCCGCACCATATAAAATGAAATAGTTCGACCACGCAGCTGAACCGCTGACGTGAGTTGAGCAAATTTCCAAAATTAAGTTTATAGGCCTATGTTTTAGGGTTTCAACCGACAATTTGGAAAATAGGTCTATTCACGACGTTGCTGAATAGCTGCAAAATGCTTCGCACGCCATTCCGCATATTGGGAGTATCATCAATACACAAATCATTGCGTGCTTCGCACGCCAATCCCACGGTAAACTCCACCGCATGGCTTTGAACCGGGTACTTTTATGGTATTTCACGTTTTGATCGATTTTGGGGGGACCAAGGAAGCTATAAGGTCGCGTAAAAAAAAAAATGTGCAGAATAACATCCTAGATTTTTATTTTTAGAAAAACTCTAAAAAAAAAAATTCTTAGGAAAAATCTAAAAAAAAAATTATTTCCGGTCAAAAAACGTGCTCCCGGTTGTTGGATTTTTTTGGCTAACGAACTCGTCCGAGCGACGTAGACAACCAACATGCGTACCAAATTGGGACCAAATCTTACTAAAAATGCGGCTGCTAGAGTTCGAACACATATATAAATAGATGCACGATTTTTAATGAGAACCTAAAACGTGTTCTGGGGGCCATGATCGATGCTCATTTGCTACTCCCGACCTTGGGTCTTACCATAAGGGCCACTGCAACAGCTCATTTTTCCTATGGAAATTCGCCAATGAGGTAAAATAGCGATTATCAAGAAATAGAGAAACAAATACTGTAAATGCTTTCCCGCGTTCTGGCCTTTATCTTGTGAAGAATCCGTTCTGTTGGCAGACAAGAAGATAAGTAACAATGAAAAACTACTAAACACAATCATTTCCCTATGCTGTTACCAGGCGCGGATACAGGGGGAGGGTCATGGGGGTCATGACCCCCATATATATATATATTGCAACGGATAAACCTTATGCAATGCGTGAAAAATTGAGTTTTGTTGTAAAACTGCAAAAATCAAGATTTCATAGCAGAAGTTGAGGTACACCCTATACTTAACTAGATTAGAATACGACAAGTCCCGGCCAACTGTACTGTGTCAACAGAGATGGACTTTTGTCCAGGAACTTGTTTCAAGTTGCCTGAAAGACTTAGAAAAATTAGTTATTTTTATACAGGAATAAGGTGTTAAATAAAAGTATAAAATTGATGAATTTTATGGGTAAATGTGAAACACGGGAAGTGGAAACATTGTTCATGGAAGTCACAATTTTGTAAAATAAAAAATGTAAAAGTTATAAAGAGTTAAAGTTATAAAAAATTCTCAAATTTCATCAAAATTAAATGAAAAAGATATTTTTGAAAAGCGTAAGAAAAATTGTATAAAAAATGTTAAATAACAAATTAAGGAATTTTTGGTATTTTAAAAGTTAGAGATAATTGTTAAAGTTTGAAGGTGAAAAAGCACCATAAAAAATGAAAAAGGGAAAATGAAAAAGTAAACAAGTTGTAAAGAAGTAAAAGTTTTATAAGATAAAAAGGTTATAAATTGTTAATTAACTAAAATAATAGGTGAGGAAGTTCATACCTATATTTTGCTAAAAATAGAATGAAAAAGGTGGTAAAAATAATAACATAGTGTTAAGAAAGTAGTAAGGGTATAAAATTGTAAATCTCAATCGAAAGTATCAATTTTAAAGTTAAAATTCAAATTCAAAAGTAAATGTTAAATTTGGCAAATTTTGCAAGTCCCAAAAACAGAAGAAAAATCTTCGGACAGAATGGAAATTTTGGCTAGTATATCATAAAATGATAACCAACATAGAAGAAAAAAGAAAAAGGATTTTCCTTCAAAACCAGAAAAGTTTTCGTGAGGAAAAACCGCGGAATACGCGAGGCAGCGCCATAAGCGAACCAAACGTAGTACGACCATCACTCAAGTTTGAGAAGAAAGGAAAATGTATCAGGAATACGATTACGAAAACCGCAAGTTCATAAAAGCAGTTAAAGGAAAACTACGAGGAAAATACGTAAGACAATAGGAGAAAATGTTAGGAGGGGAGATCTAGATTAGCTGATGGCAGGGCCTAACGAAGAAGTTAGTGGGGGTAGTACCAACCTAAAACTTAAAGAAATCAATGCAAGTTGCATGGCAAGATATCGAACAAGGAATAGAAAAATAAGAAAGGCAGTTGGTACTCGGAAGGCGGCAAAGGAGGCTATATAAGTGGAGTACAGCGGGAGCCGCGTATCTAACGACCTAGCTAACGACCTATCTCAGATATATCTATCGCTCTATCTGGAATCTGGAATCGCTCTCTCTCTCGTTGAGTTTTTTCTTTAGATCGACGTTGTTAGACGGATCTGCGATGTTATAGTAACGTACTTAGAAGCAGTGTTTTATAAAGACAGCAGTAAGATATGTGTAAATCAAACAGTGAACATTTTAATTAATTATAATATTATGCGATATAATATTTCAAGTAACAGTTTTCATTAAGATTTTATCAAACGTAAATACGAGTTAAATGAACAAAGACAGTGTAAAATCAGTTAGTATTACAGACAGTGAGAAAACGATTGAACAGTTTGAGTGAATTACGCTATAGTTAATTATATAGCGGGCGCGTCAAAAAATCTATAAATGGCGTAGTCTACAGGAATCACAGGACTGATGTAATGACAATAACTGGAACCACACATGGACTTTGAAGGACTACTGGAATAAGAAGCGGAAACCAAATCAGGGAAGGCGTTAAACCAAATCAGGGAAAACGTTAGAAGACATCAGGGAAAGTCAAACCAGGCAAAAGCTGAGACCACGAGAGACGTTCAACCGCACCAACGATAACCGGACTTCAGGGAAGCTGTATTTCAATCAACATTCTTGGGAAAGGTGTTCAGAGTCCAGGGTCGCAGTAATAAAAGGTCTGTCAGAAAAGTTACGATATCCCTTATTAAAATATTGCCTGAGTTAAATTTAAATAATTATTGATACTGGGTTGAGATAAAAAATTAGGTTTTTCAAAATATAAAATTATTAATCTTGTAAATTAAATATATAAAATCATTTTCATAATTAAATAATTAAATAATAAATAGTAAAAAAGAAGGAATAATTAAGTATAAATGAATAATAAATGGTTCTACCTAAAAGAGTTAAAATTTATGTAAATAGTAAATTTAGTTTAAAATTTATGTTTTTGTAGTGGAAAGAACCACAGAGTATTTTGAGTTTTTATTGAATAAATTTTCTTTTGATTTCAATTAATATAATTAATTTACCTTGTTCAAGAGATTCCTATTATCTAAGTATCCTATATGATAAGTTGTTTTCAGTGTATGATCAATATTGAAGGGCGGAAACGCAAAGTTGGCATTTCCAACGAAATTTCACAAAGCACAAATAATTTAATTATTCTAGGTAAAGTTCCACTGTTCTCACTCCTCAGAGATTGTCAAATAAATATAATATTAATTACTGAGCTGAGCAAATTTAAAGTTAATAGTAACTTGAATAACTGGAAGGAATTTAATAAAATATTTTTATTTAAGGTGACTATAGGCATAGTTATCTTAACCAGAGTTATATCACCTAGGCTATTAAAATTAATTTGCCTTAAACTTCCAGTAGGTGATATAATCTCTTTATTCTGTAACAAAGTAGGGAAATCCTACAGACAGACAAGCGTCGGGGCTACATTGCAGAGGTGGCTCCCGAACGTCATAAAAAAGGTCTGTCGTTGCAGGGTTGACGTCGCAACGTGGGAACAAAAGGAAAACAAACTTCCTCCCCCAGCGTCGTGCAACTCGTGCGTCGTTGCAGAGTTGGCGCCCACCGGTGTGGCTTGATTTAACGGAAGGTTAAATAAAGTCCAGAACTGACAGAATAAATTATTTGTGCTTATATGTATGTGTTATAATAAGAATTAAGTTAGATTGTGTAAACATACTAGTGAATTTGATCAACATTAAATATTTCCCGGGTTTGGTATTCCGCAGTTTAAGAGGGGGAGTAGGCCAAGCACCTTAGAAATAATTTGTCGCGGTAAAAACGTAAATAGAAAAAGGGGGTTTTCAAAAAAGTTAAGAAAAATAAAATAAAAGTAGTTAGGCTACGAATATTTTACTTCCGACAAATAAGGAAAAATTTCTAAGAGCAAAATGGCGAACAAAGAACTTAAAGAATTTATGGAGATGCTAAAAAAAGAGAAAGCTGAAGAAAAACAATTAAAAGAAGAAAGAAGGCGGCTAAAAGAGGCTAAAATAGAAGAAGATAAAGCGAACGAAAGGAAGCTGCGAGAAGAAGAGCAGAAACAATTATATACATTAATTTCAGGAAAATTGGAAGGAGTATCGCAGGAAATAAATGTAGAAAAAGAAAGGTGTTTAAGTCAACACAAACAGGTAGAAGAAAGGCTTGAGGATATTGTAGGCAGTATACAATTGTTAGAAGAATCTACCGGGGTAATTAAAAAGAAAACTGATGAAAATTTTAAGTTAATTACAAATAGGGTAACGAAGGTAGAACAAAAAGTGTTAGAATTAGGGGGACAGCCAGGTATGGTTAGGAGCCTGGTAATGCCGAGATATGAGGGGGAGTGTAAAAAAATAGAATTTTGGGGAAATCCACACGAACGCCCTCAGCAATTTATAAGGGAGGTAGAAAATTTGATCGAGGAAACTAATCCATTTTTTAGCGATCAAGAAAAGTTAAAGTTTGCAGTGCGACAATTAAGGGGTTGTGCATTAGAATGGTGGCAAGCTATGCAAACAGAAAATATAGGGTACACAGGGTTTAAAGAATGGTTTTTAAAAAATTATTGGTCGTTACAGAAGCAAAAATTAATAAGAAATAAAATAGAATATGGTAGGTATAATGATAATAGTAATCTTACGCGGGCAGATTATTTTTGTAAATTAGTAAACAAGGCTAGAGATTTAGATCCACCGATTCCGGAGGGATATTTAGTGTTTACTATATTCCAGCATTTTAATGACCAGATTAGGTTAGCGGCAATGGGAAAGCATAGCGAGACGGTTAGAGAAGCCATACAATTTCTAAATAGTATAGATATGATGGAGGAAGCGCGTAGGGGAAATAGGCCTACAGGAACGCCGAATAATAATAATAATAACAGGCAAAACCCCCAACCCTATCCGAGACCTAACCGGCAATCCTATTCGCAAAACCCAAGAAATACCGTACACCCTAATAACCCAAGACCCGGTCCATCAAATCAAAATCCTAATTCAAAGCCGAAACAGGGAAACTAGGAAAGGAGGTTCTGAAAAATAGGCTTCGGAGTTTTAGGGCTGATGATATAACTAAAAATCAAATAAATAAAGTAAATAGAAGGGGCGAAAAAATAATTAAGAGGGAGTTTATTAAAAAACCGGAAAACACGGTAATTAAAAATGAAACGGCAGTATGTGTACAGAAACCCTTAAGTAATATACACTATAATATTCGCGAGGATTTGTTAGATAATGAAGGGGAGGAAATTATTAAAGATAAACCAATAGAGGAAATCCCGGCGATATTAGTGGAAATTGGTCATTTACAGGCTATTATGGAAATAGACACTGGATCTGAAATAACAGTTATGCAACAGGATTATTACGAGCAGCTGAAAGCGGAAGGAATACCAATAATGGAACTTCCAGTAGCAAACGTAGAAATAATTGGAGCGCTTAAAGGTAAAGTTCAAAAAGTACACCGCCAAATTATGTTAAAATATAAAGTTCAAAACAAAGAAATGGATTTAAAATTATTAATAGTGAAAGGGTTAAAATCCAGAATACTTATAGGGTGTGATGCATTGTATGAAATGCAGGCGAAAATAAATATGGAGAAAAGATTTATAAGGTGGTCATACGAAGGGAAAATATATGAGTTACCATTTATAAATAAACAAACGGCAATAAGTCAAATTAAAGGGAAGTGTTTAAAATTAAGGTGTGAAAATCAAATAAATAAGCAGGTTAAAAAATCAATTAAATTAAATGATGAAAATAAAGGGAACCTTATTAATAATAAACAAGCAATTAACGTAACCAAAAGTGTAGAGAACGCGAAGGGGTTAATTAGCTTAAACGGATTAAATCAAGTAGCGGGAGAAACAAAAGCAGGAAGTAAAATGGCGCAGCAAGACGGGAAAACAACAGGATGTAGGGTTAAAACGTTAGGAGGCGTAGAAGGGTTGAAGAATGAGAGAAATTCACTTCAATGGAGATTTAGGGAAAAGAAAAGGAAGGAGTTCATCGCCAAAGGGTTCACAAAGGAAACCAGGGATGAAAAAGCGCGTGAGAATAAAAATAAAATAAAATTTGATATAAGGGGGAATAATTATAACGTTGTTAACCGTAATCCAAAAATAAGTTGTAGTCAAGGCATAGTCCAAACAAAAACTTCACTAAAGCACTGTTACACCACGCGAAATAATCCAATTAACAATAGTATCAAACGAATATATAAAAATTATGCAAATCATTCAAACACTGATTATAATGAGATGCGTAAAAACCATAGCGATTTAGGCCGAAGGAACAAGTCAACTAAAACTCGTTTTAAAAGCAATTCGGATTCTATAAGAAATACTAACGGTAAAAAGGGTGCGTTTGTTAGAAAGCATACGAAGATAAAAGCAAATGTAGGCCTAATCTCGGAGACAGAGTGTCTAGCAAAAATGGAAAGGGAAAGTAATACGAGACCGTACCAAGGCCGAGGTCGAGCGACTACGCAAACACAGCTGATAGGATGTAAACAAATCAAGCTAGGCGATTCGCAAGGTCATGCTACGATACTTAATACAAGGGAAGAGGGGATTTTACAGGAGTTAATTGAGAAATATAAGTCGATATTTTCAGAACGGCCTGGCTTATCAAAATTATATGAACATGAATTAAAGTTGGAAAAAACTGAAACTTTTGTAAATAGAAACTACCCCATCCCAATGAATTATAGAAAAAAAGTTAGGGAGGAACTGGACCAGATGCTGGAAAACAATATTATAGAGCGATCTAGGACACCTTATATAAACCCAATGGTGACTGTTGTGAAGCCGGACGGATCGATACGATTGTGTATGGATGCCAGGAAACTAAACAAAATTATAACTCCAGATTTTGAAAGTGCACCGCCTATAGATGATATCTTAAGGAAAGGACGGCGGAAAAAATACATAAGTAAAATTGATTTAACTTCGAGTTTCTGGCAAATACCGCTCAAACCAGAATCAAGAAAATACACAGGATTTTTGTTTGATAACAAAGTTTATAATTTCAAAGTGGTACCGTACGGCCTTCAGAACTCTTTATCTGCCTTGATACGAACTGTAGATATTACGTTAGGTAAGGAAATAGAAGAGTTTACGTTAAATTATGTCGACGATTTGCTATGTTTGTCTGAGACGTTCGAAGAACATATACAGCATCTAGAACAAATATTTCAGAAATTCAAGGAAGGAGGTTTAACCATAAATCCTAAGAAGACAGTTTTCTGTCAGGAAGTAGTAAAGTTTTTGGGTTTTATATTCACACCAGAAGGAGTTAGCACTGATCCGGAAAAATTAACAACCATAAGAGATTTTCCAGAACCACGTACAGTAAAACAGCTACAATCGTTTCTAGGGTTTGTTAATTATTATTCGAGATTCACAGAAAAATATGCAGGAGCAACAAGACCACTGTATAAGTTGTTAAAAAAGGGACAAAAATGGATATGGGACGACGAAATGAAAAAAGCGTTTCAAGATGTTAAGAGGTTGTTTATAGAAGCGGTGGTTATAGCACATCCGGAAGAAGGAAGGGAGACCTATCTGCAGACAGACGCAAGCACAGGTGCTATAGCTTGTCAATTATATCAGCTAGACAGGAATGGTGCAAAACAAATAATAGGTTTTGTAAGCCGAACTTTAAAACCGTACGAGAAACATTATACAATCTGCGAGTTGGAGTTGTTGGCGATTGTGTATGGCTTGCAGAAGTTTCGTCCGTTAGTAATAGGAGCTCCGCTAAATATAATTACCGATAATATGGCACTGAAATTTCTAACATCATGTAAGTTCCAAAACAGCAGAATGAGAAGATGGATACT
>JAGFPH010021316.1:0-13451 GCA_018207615.1 Philaenus spumarius | reverse complement strand
CGCCCCGGCCTCGGACAATGGACTGCACTGCTCGCAGCGGGCGAACTAGCTTTGCGTGTTTGCACCTCTCGGATTATAAACAGCGCTTTGCAAGTTTGCGGCCGCGGATTATAGGCTGCTACGGTTCGCTTTCAGTGGACAAATTACTTTAAGAGTTTGCGCCCCGGCCTCGAATCAGTCAAATTCCCCACGTGGATTTTAAGCAGCTACTTTGTGGTATTTTACGTAATGAGTGATTTTGGGGAAACCAGACGGGTTGGGCTGTAAGATGATGTAAAAAGAAATGCGCAGAATAATCCTATATTATTTTCTAGATAAAATCCCAAAAAATTTCATTCTAGTAAGAAAAAAACTCAAAAAAAGTGTACTTCCGGTCAAAAAACGTGCTTCCGGTTTGTGGATCTTTTTGGCTAACAAAATCGTATGAGCGACTTGGGAAACCAAAGTGTGTACTAAATTTGGACCTAAAGTGAGGTCTTTTAAATTGTTTTGCTTCGGCATTTATAAAGGTACCATTTTTAATTGTTTGTCAAGGAACACAGAAAAAATCTAACATTAGTAAATATTGGCTTTTCCAACTGCCATACTCTTCAACCGTCATTTCGAAATTGTAGTTGTTTACCTCGAACCCATGTCCAGAAATTGGAAAAAAACACCATGAAAGATTTTTACTGCACAAATTAATATATTGAAATAAATTTAATAAAAAGCTTAACATTTTAAAGAGTAAATATTTAAGAAACAGTGTACCTAAAAGCTTTTACAACTCTGTTGAGCTGGCCTACGAGACAAATATCTAATTAGATAAATAAATGCCGCACACTATTAAAAACTGATATTCAAAAAACAAAAAATTCACTATTTTCGAAAAATGTATTTATTATTAATCAGTCTTCATTTTAGGCAAATAGGTAATAACAGAAAATGTTTAATTATTGCATTGCTTATGCAAACTAAGAATTTAAAATTTGTTATACAAATAATATTGTCTTGTCACCTTTTGAAATCTCCAAGTGCTTCTTGCAGTCTGCCGTCGACAAGCTTCTGATCGTCATTTAAGTACTTCAGACGGATTCTTATCTGATCGGCAATCGCAGCTGTTTCTTGTGCCACAGATTCTGCAGAAGCTTCACTTGTGTTTCCATCTTCTTTTCTAGGTAAAGATGATTTATCTTTCCGGTTAACAACGTTCGACTGTGAAACTGTAGTATTTTGAGACTCCGAATTAGCAGAGTCTGATATTTCCGCAACATTATCATCTGATGTTTGGGTGGTTTCAGCGGTTGACGAAAGTTCAGGTGTTGCACCGACAACTACGGTTTCGTTTTCATCCTTATCGGCTGACAAATCACCGGTATCTGTTTCTAAAATTTCTTCAGTCACACCGTCCTGTCCCGTGTCTATACCATTTTCACTTTCTGTAATGCTGGGTTGCGGTGTGACTACATCAGCGGTCGTTCGGTTCCTAGATCTCCGTTCAAGAATCAACACAGTTCGAATAAGTGGTCCTTCTCTAATACTTGTAGACCACCAAGCAAGTAGTGCCAATCCGATTATAATGACAGCGGAGAAAAACTGAACTACCTCATCTCCAATACCTTCGATCATAGAAGACATTTTGAACTATTCTTTTGAACCTAAAACCAAGAAATAACTGGTTAGGTTAATATAAACAGATATTATAAGCCTACCTTAAAATCAGCATTAAAACTATTTCTCTTTCTTTATGAATAATGTTTTACCACTATACATGTTAGCCTATATTTTTGGCTTAAAGGACGGACATCCAGCTGCCTATTGAAAACCAAATCAACTATTTCAATAGACTATTTTTGTCGATTTGAGTCAGAGAGAAAATAAATATATAGGCCTAATGAACCTCAATGTCGTGCACATCAGGCATCATTGTTTTTACTAGTAACAGATCAGCTAACCCGAACTAAAAATCAAAATTTGATTCTTTTTTTATCAATCATCAAAATATATTTTTAGTCATTTTTTAAATTATCACGATAATAATAGGCCTAATTTCCATTTCATATCAATTTATTTCAGTCGTTTCACAATACAATACAGTGAGCGTCGAAAATCCGAACTAGCCTAATTGGGACCAAGGAGGGTTCAGATTATCAATTTGTTCGGATTTTTGAAAGCAACCAAGAAAATGCCATTTACGCTAAAACATATGCCCTTTAATCGATTAAAGTGGTTTAACAGTGCAAGAGGTAATGTAATTACAATAGAGTATGTAAGACTACTTACATATTATGATTTAGAAGAATCTGCACGTACACAGTAGGGCCAACATCATTACACTTGTAACTCTCAATTACAGTACAGTACATAATTACAAGTTCACTTGTACATTATAGTTAACACAAATGAAAAATAAAAAAATACTGTACAGTACACTACTGTATGTACGACATACTGTTATAATGATTACACAAAGAGAAATGAATGAACTTTCTGTATGTTTACTGCTAGCGCTAAAGCAGCTTATTAGCGCGACAGTGAAAATACTGACAGCCAGTCTGTTGTGAGGGCGTTTGAGAGCAGGTATTAAGAAGTGTTTAAAAATAGATAATAACGTCAAACTGCCACGAAGATTTTTGTGAAATTTTTAACGACGAAATAAATGGAATTTGCGAAAACGAAATTTTTGCAGGGGCTGCCTCAGAACGCGTTCCGATTTTTGACGTTTCGGATTATTGACGTTCGGATTATTGACGCTCTACTGTATTGCATAGACACGTCATTCACATTACACACTAATACAAAATCGAACAACAATTACACAAAATATTAAATATCATAACAACAACATTCAATATTAAAACACAATAACAACGGCATGTTCAATAGGAGTAATTATAATAAATACAATGGTTAAGAACATGGCAAACACAAACAATATAAAATTCTGCCAGAAAGGAATCCAATTTTGTTTGATACACATATTTGACTGATAAATTGATACGGTACTAATATTAAAAAGAGATAGGCTTAAACTTTGTTTGTCATATTTTTTAAGATAATCTCAGAAATTACTGAACATATTTTTAACATTTTCCTGATTAGTTTATTATAAATAATAAAAATAAATATATTCAATGAGAGGTTAGGTAGGCCTACACATTCAATTGTAGTTGTTATGGCAACAAATAAATGTTTATAAATAATACACACCTCTGACTGTTTAACAAAACAATAAAGTAATTAGAGACTAAATTATGAAAATGGCCAAACCGAGGCATATAAACTAAGTTCAAGGGAATTTAATGATGAAATCGAAACTAATTAATTAAATTCAATGACAGAACGTTTAAGAATGAAGGCTGATTAAACAATATTAAAAAATGAATTAGTTTAAGCCTATACATGAGACCATACTTCAAGAAATATCCACAACTTTGTGCCTAGAGCTTTGTTAAGATTGTAAGCAAGTACTTACGTTCAACAGTATTTGCTTTTTTGCTTATTAAGATTATTTTTCAAGAACAAAATTAAGTTAAAAATTAATTACAAGAGAAAATAGAAACTTGATAAACATAAAATTACATCATAAACATAATTTACATCAAGAAATCTAAGGCGTACAAGTTTAGTAAGCACATTGGCATACTTTTCAGTATCAGCTGACAACATTTATTTTATGAAAGTAATAAATACAACAATTTATATAATATATTTACAAACTAAAATCAAACTGTGCTTGGAGACTGTAAATTAGTTTAGATTCAGTTTATTTAATGTAACTAGTACTTCCAGCCTTGAAGTAACTAAGAAGTGTTAGTGTACTAAAAATTAGCGAGCACTAGCTGACCCGTGAGAATATTTTGCAAGTTAGGAGTAGGCCTATACTTTCCTGATTTAATCAGTTAATTACGTTTAACTATTTACGTTTGTTTCTAAATAACAGTTTATACAAATGAATAACGCTTTATGTTGATTTAATTAGATTGATTTGCGTGATAGGTTACACTTGCATATAGAGTGTAAACCGTCTAACATCTGTCATATTAGTTAAACAGATTGTGAATAGATGGCTATTGATCCAGAAATAGGAGCTTCTACATGAGCTTTAGGAAGCCAAAAATGAAATATAAATATAGGTAATTTAACCAAAAAAGCTATAATTAAACCAATATAAATATATAAACAATTAGAATTATAAGAATTAATCATAAATATGAATCTACCATTAAAATTGTATAAGTAAATGATAGATAATAATAAAGGTAAAGAAGCTAATAAAGTATAAAATAATAAATAATAACCAGAACTTAATCGTTCTGGTTGATATCCTCACCCAAAAATTAGAATTAATGTTGGTACTAATCTGGATTAAAAAAAAAAGTAAAATAACAAATAATTATTTGTACTAAAAGAAACAATAAAAAAAAAAATATAAGCATGTTTACTAATAAAATAAAACTCCCTGGATAATAATTATTTTTTTTAATCATAAATCTTGCTATAACCATTTTAAAAGCATCTAATCCAAATTCTTAAGATAATAAAACCTAAAGAAATTAAATCAATAGTTCATTAGCAACCATATGAAGTATAACATCAAAGTTTTTTTTCTCAATTTTTATAACAAAATCATGAATTTTAAGCTGTTTGTTTATTTTTTGTCAATAGTGTTGAACATAAGCTTTAAAATAATGCTTCTATAATTAATTTTGATAATGAATTAAGGGAGATATCGCTTATCGACAAAAAAGAAACACCTTTGAGAAATAATATAAATATATAAGGATATCTCTTAAACTGGCAATTCACTAACCTTTACCAGTAGGCCTACTAAACATGACTTTTATCAGCTATTTTAAAAATAAATTAAGTTAAAAGCATTCTATTTTCAATTAATTTACAGACATTGTATAGTTCAATTGAAAAAAGCATACATTAACATTCCAACTGATTTGAAGGTTAGGTTGCTAACTTATCTTATATATTAAAAAAATTCTGTTTTTCTTTTCCGAGTCCGTTCGGCTCTTCTACCCGACCGATTTTCATAATTGAGGTCTTAAATTAAAGGTATGCACGCCCAGATTTTCCATCAAGCATTACAAATCATGTATCTTTCGCCTTACAAACGTTATAATCAAATGCAAATTTCTGCTGTGTATTCCTTATGGGGGGTTTTTTTTGGTTCTTTGTCCACTTTGCGTTCGTATACCGTCCATCCGATTGCTTTGAAATTTTGCATAGTAACACAGGTTAACCCTGGGAAGGTTTTAGGCCATTTACCGAAGTCCTAGGACATTAGGGCTACGCCCCAGTGGCCCTCAAAGTTTCAATGTTAATCTTATGGAAGAAAGATTTCTATTAATTTTATCAAAAACAGCTGATTTTATCAGGGGCACAAAAACAGCTGTTCGTATAAAAAACTTAGCAACACATCATGTTTGTTTACTTTCATTACCATAGCAACATTACTTAGAAAATTTGAAGAGTATTACCTTTTTGAGGTTACATTGACAAACTAAAAACAAACACAAACAAAAATCAACGAAAAATGCTAACTATTTTTTAATTCAATTCAAACATTGATTGTTACAAACCTATTATATATAAAACAGCTGATTTGAATCAAAAACTGAACATAATCATTCACAGATATGTCAAGTCTTATATATTATCATCCGTTCAGCCGCTATTCACCCGAGAAGGAGCTCCGTTATACAATCCTTCAAATTTCCCATGTTAATCTTATGGAGATAATGTTTAATGAGTTTGAGTCAGCTGCCAAATAAAACAGCTAATTTATGCTCGGTCACCTATGTACAAACGAGCAAAAGATTAACGAGATTCTTTATCAAATTTTCCACCTGCGAGCGAAGCGAAGCAGCCATCTGAGGCCGAAGGCCGAGCCGGGGTTGGGACGCGGAGCGTCCAGGGGCAGAGCCCCTAGTTTATATGAAAATGAAAGCATTTAAAAAAAAAATACCTGAATTTCTAACTTAATCACAGTATGTTTCTATATTGTTTTTCTAAAATTAATTTAGTGGTTTTGTATAACAATATTAGCTGGAGTGTTACCGTACTTTTACTGTTCAATTCAATATTTGTATAGATACCGTAGATCCACAAGGGAGATCAAACTTCGGCGTAAGTTTACTATTCGATCCTAGCCTAATAGTTTTGCAGGTTTTATATTCTACTGTTAAATGTTGAATACAGGTAAACATACTGTGACTAAATACTATAGGTTAGAACCTTTTAGAGTTTTTAAAATTATTATTCTTGCATTTCTGTTGCCATAGGTTAGCCTAGGGTCGAATAGTAAACTTGCGCATAAACTTCTCAAGGTTTTTGTCACTGGCATAAGAAACTACTATTTGTTCGTCGCTGTTACTGAAGCCACGTACCACAAAAAGTTCTAAGCCGACCAACTCTAAGAGCTAACTTACATAGGTAACTAAAAACACAATAAAAGAAATCCTAATCTGTTCAACAACACCTGAATATTGGTTGTAATGTACTTTAATACAGTGAAAGTTCAAACAACATCCAGTTTACAATCGTAAGTTCTAGCCCAATAGTAAAACTAACTCAACATAGTAGCCTTGGGATACATCATAACAAAAGTCATGTATTGGTGTGCTGTATACTAGATGAAAACGATGTAGTGGGCCTAGTTCTGATAAAGTAAACAAAGGCCTAAAATATTTTCTAGGTGTTTTTGCATGTTTGATTTATTTAGGCCTACTTATCTGACAACATACAATTTATCAATAACTTTGGAATTTCTCCACCTCTATCCTCAACATATGTCAAAATCTTAATAGAAGGTAATAATAAGCTGTAATAGGTCTAATACAAAGGAAGTTATTGTGCAGGCCATTCATTTAATGTATAAATTCAGAAAAAATATTAATGTAAAGAAATTGTTCAAAACAAAAATAGGACATTATCTGTTGCCTATCAATAAAACAACTTATCAAGTTTTTGAAACTGTTAAGTGATGCAAGAAACTCGAAAATTGTTTATATACCAAGGCTAACAACTTTTATGTTGCTGGCTTAGGATTACATGAGAGGTGTATTGCTAAACATACATAATAACTACCATTAAGCCTAGGTTATTTTGCCAACGTATTAATATAAAATAGACTTACTTTCTGATGGTAATTTGTAGTTTTGAAATTCAGTTTGACAAACTATAAAACAATTTCTAGACTTCTGTTTTAAATTAACAATGCGATGCAATCTAATTTGTTCATAAATAAAATGACACCTTAATTCTGTCAGAAGGTCAACAATAAATTTCCTCCAAAATGGAAATCCTAATAATATTGAAGTTGCACAGTGCACACTTAATAAATCGATCTTTTTAAACACGACCTAAAAATCGCTATTGCACCAGCTGAGTCTGTAGTAAACATAGATTATACCATACTGTAGATTCTAGACCAAAGAACAATCATGAATGAGTTTTTTGTGCATAACCATAGAATTTGTTTAAATCTTTTGCCGTTTTGTTTGTTTTTTTGTTTAAAATAAACCAAAGGCTTTGCATATAGTATAAAAATGAAGCCTTCTTGTACGTAACACTTTTTTTACAACTTTGCTAAAATAAAAACACTGTCCAAATACAACACTTCACTAAGTTGACTCTTGTGGTTGTGGTTAGCACTCCGAGCACTGGTATTTTCTTTGTCATATTAGTAATTTAACACTTTCAGCGCCAGGATTAGTTTTGACTACGTTTACCATTAGATAGGTCTGTTTGTCGAAAAATTTTCACAGTGGCCCAGGAAATTTTGTTTACTTAGAATGCTTTAAAATGAGGTAAAATGTAGTTCTGTACTAAAAAATATATTTATACTATATTGTAAACAGATTTATAACCATGTATCAAATTGATACACACGGTCTCTGCAGAAGTTTTTACCTAAAATACAACCCTGAAAATACCTTATTTTGTAGGAACATCAACTAATTGTTTTAGTTGTTTAATATAAGACGTTCTCCTATCCTTCCATTTTCCTACAATTGCTTTTGTACTACTTTGATTGGCAATCAATCCTCCCCTTTCCAACTTTTTTTCACTACTACTATTTTAGGATTGCATATCCTCAGATTGCCGTAAGGTGGGTTTTTCTAGTATTGAGGTTGTGAGCAAACAAAACACTTGTTATACACTCAAGACAAGATCATAGTTGTCTGTTGTCTACGAATAAAGATCTTCCTTGATTTAGTAGAGGTTGCATTCAAAACAGACTGTAGTGCAAAATGCAGCAGTTTTTAAAAGCTTCAGCACTGCTACCTGTGAAGTTTTTTTAGAACCCAATGCCCGATCTCTTTACCCAGGGACCAGATCTAACAGACATTGCATTCAATTTTATGATAACTGAGCATAAAAATTATACACAGAGCTTAGAACATGGGCCTACATGCGAGGCAATTCTATACACATGGTCCACTGGTAAGTTCAACTGTGTATCATATTGATACACATAGATTTTAATTAAAAAACAACTGTGTATCAAATTTATGCGCATGGCGCTGAAAGTGTTAATGTTAGATAGTACTTTTATATCACTTTTATTTATTATGAATTTATTTTTATACAGACCTACATGAATTAAGTTTTTACTATACCCACCTACATACAAATAGTGTTAATACTAAACAAAAAAATATATTAATAAATGTTAAATTCTAGACAAATCGGTCATTATAAACACTAAACAAAACCAAGAAGGAGAAAAAACCAAACTTTTGTTTTAAAATAAAATTTCCTAAAGAAGACTAGACAGTATAATCTTCTTGCCAGAGGTTTTTCAGGCATTCTCGAAAGATGTTGGACCATGGATTATGAAGACCCACGAGCTCAGAAAAACATTAAACTATAAACAAAAATGTCACTAATACAAATGGGGAGAGGATGTTTCCCTATCTCTATCCTAAATTTCCCCAAATATTTACTTACTCTATCCTATTCTGATAGAATTATGCTTGTTTATACATCCCTTTTGATACGGTAGATTTAATACAAAATTTTGTTAATTTAATTTTCTGACTACCTAAGTTAAAAATTTCTGGTAACCTAATTGGGGATGCCAGTTTTTTTCTGAGACAGCAGATAAATGAATTTAGTTCAGGCCTATATTATTCTATACAATAATCAATTACTATGTGTTGCAGTGTTTCCGGTACATTATCCAAACAACATACAATTATTAGGGGTATCCCTTTTTATTGCGGTCAAAATAGGAGAAAAATCCCGAAGTTTTGAAACTTAGCATAGTTGCTCATTCGAGTGTCTTGTACAGCATACTAAAATTCAACGAAGGTGGGGGGTGAGCGAAAGGTTTGGGAGCCATTAAAGGTATTTTTACACGTTTTCTTAAATAACTCGAGAAATGTTGAGTTTAGCTAAAAAAACTAACCCTATACAAAATTAAACTACCGTAAATTCTCTTCAAAAAATGTCCTATTCATTTTCTCCTACTTGCTATAAGTTTTGAAGATAGAGTCCGTGGAAAATATAATAAAATTCAAAAATATAGGGCTTTGACTTAATTTGTACAATTGTACAGTCATCTTAGCCAAAACAGGAGAAAAAAACCCGAAAGTTTTAAAACTTACCATAGTTATTCATTCGAGTGAACTGTGTACCACTGTATAACATACTAAAATTCCCCGAAGGGAGGATGAGTGGGAGGGGAGTCATTTAAAGGGGTTTTATTATTATTATTATTATTATAATCCTTATTTAATAAATTTAAATTAGAATAAATTCTCTTCAAAAAATAGCCTGTTGATTGTTTCTTATGGTTTATCGTTTTGGAGATAATGTCGGGAAAAAACAAATTTAAAAATCTAAATTTTCGGCTTTATTTGTAAAGCTATTTAAACATAAAATACATATAGGAAACTCTTCTCATTAATAACATTTTACACATGAAGGTCTGATTCTTCAAAAAATACATTTGGGTCTACTTTGATTCTATATGCCAGCATTGTGTCACATACGTCAAGAAGCACTGTGGCCATGAAGTAACGGAAGTTTTTGATGGCTACACTTCTGTGAACAGTACTAAAACGGTGAGCAGAAGCTAAGAGGAAAGAAATCTGCAAATATTTGAACTGCATTTGAAGGTGACCGTTCAACAAGAATAATTTTTTCAAATGAAAACAACAAGGCAAGGCTTGTTTTCTAACTGCATTTGAAGGTGACCATTCAACAAGAATAATTTTTTCAAATGAAAACAACAAGGCAAGGCTTGTTTTCGAACTGCATTTGAAGGTGACCGTTCAACAAGAAAATTTTTTCAAATGAAAACAACAAGGCAAGGCTGTCTAGTTTGCTTTTACAACAAATTATTGTTGCAGGAATTAAAACACAAGTCGCTGCTGGTGAGGCTGACACTTGTATCGTGGGATGTGCTATTGACAAAAATCTCCTACATCAAACAGTTGCTGTTGTTGGTGAGTATATCGACCTGCTAGTATTGCTATAGCACTATCACCAGCAACTGACAACATCTTCTTCATCAAGCCTGGAAGGGAATAGGCAGAAACACATATGTTTTCGTATCAGAAACTCCAAACACTTGAATTTAGCGATAGAATGCTCTTCCTTCATAGTTTCAGTGGATGTGACACTACCTCTGTAATGTTTAGGGAAGGCAAAACAACAATAGCAAAACAAAAAACAACACTGAAGGACATAGCAACCACATTTTATGGCCCATCATCTCCAGACCCCGTTTATGTTTTAAGCTCCATTATCTGTAGATGCACAAGTACCTGTAAGGGGGATATGTCTAAAAGCTGGAATAAAATGCAGCTTTATTGTTTGCACCAACTGACAAGGATCGTGGACAAATGGTCCATTACCGGTACTGGATGAAGAGGAATTTCTACGTGAACTGTATTGAAGATGAAGATATTTTTTGAAGAAATAGACCTTCATGTGTAAAATTTAAAACAATTAGAAAAGTTTAATACATGAATTTTACGTTTGAATAAAGCTTTACAAATAAAGCCGAAAATTTAGATTTTTTTTATTTGTTTTTTCCCGACATTATCTCCAAAACTGAAAACCATAAGAAACAATCAATAGAACCTTTTTTGAAAAGAGTTTACTCTAGTTGAAATTTATTTAGGATTAGTTTTTCGCGAAACTCAATATTTCCCAAAATATTTAAGAAAAATTGTAAATAATCCTTTAAAGGTCTCCCCCTCTCACTCACTCCCCTTCGGGGAATTTTAGTATGTTATACAGGCCACTCGAATGAGTAACCATGCTAAGTTTCAAAACTTTGGGGTTTTTTCCTCCTGTTTTAGCTAAGTTGACTGTACAATTAATTGTACAAATTAAGCAAAAAAACCCAGATTTTTGAATTTCGTTGTATTTTCCAGGGACTTATAGCTTCAAAACTATAACAAGTATGAGAAAAATGAATAGGACTTTTTTTCAATAGAATTTACTGTAGTTTAATTTTGTATCGGTTTAGTTTTCCTATTTCTCGAGTTATTTAAGAAAACATATAAAAAATACCTTCGATGGCTCCCAAACCTCCCGCTCACCTCCCATCTTCAAAGAATTTTAGTATATTGTACAGGACACTCTAATGAGCAATTATCCCGAGTTTCAAAACTTCAGGAGTTTTTCCCCTATTTAGAAATTTTTTGGCTAATTTGACCGGACTATGTGCCTATCCGATACATATACCACTCTGTATTCGGATGTCCAAACCTAATATTTCTTTTCCATTTGCTGGTGTTATAAACCCAGTCAGGATGCACTTGTTTGTACCATTCTGCTCTGTGTTGAAGCCACGATGGCCGTGGTTGTTAAGGCGTGAAAGCTTTATCAATCGTCATGGCAACCATCAATGGAAAAGTTTCGGGTTCAATTCCCATTGACCCCGAATAATTTTCTAAATGGTTTCTTAACAGATATCATTGGCTGTGGTTCGGATTCCGCGTAAAACTGTAGGTCCCGTCTTTATTAGCCTTAAAGTGCAAAACAGCAGGACGTTAAAAAAAAATTCTGCTCTGTGTTTTTGAACATATCATTTACGTTTTTACTATGTTGACTTTTAATTAAATTAAATACAGGGTGGTCAGTACCAAGTGTTAAAAAACTTCGGGAAATGGTTCTACGGGTCAAAATAAAGAGAAAATAAAGAATAATATTTTTTCGAAAAACGCTTCATTTTCCAAATATCCGCCATTTTGTTTCTTTTACTAAATAATTAATATCTAGAGAACGGTTCGACCGATTGAGTTCAAAGTTTGCATGAAGTTTAACCTAACAATGGTCTATCTTAAGAAAAATAAATGATTATTTATCCAATCATGCACTTTAAAATGGCGGCTGTTTGAAAATGTCAAACCTAAATTACTCAAAAACCGTACATTTTAACAAAAAATGTCAAGATACCTTTTTTGTAGCCCTTTCGATTCCCTATCGGATGATGTAACTTTCAAAACAATCGGATGAAGGATAACAGTTAGCTGAAAGATAATAACAGCATATGTACATACTGTATATTGTTGTGTTTATGAGTTGGTATAGGATGCCGGGTTGAACAATTATTACACATAACTTAGCTATTATCCTTCATCTGATTGTTTTGACACCATCCGATAGGGAATCAAAAGGGGTACAAAAAAGGTATCTTGACATTTTTTGTTAAAATGTACAGTTTTTGAGTAATTTAGGTTTGAAATATTCAAACAGCCGCCATTTTTAAACGCATGATTTTATATATTCGCTTATTTTCCTTAAGATAGATCATTATTAGGTTAAACTTCATGACAAGTTTGAACTCAATCGGTCAAACCGTTCTCTAGATATTAATTATTTAGTAAAAGAAACAAAATGGCGGATATTTGGAAAATGAAGCGTTTTTCGAAAAAATATTATTCTTTATTTTCTCTTTATTTTGACCCGTAGAACAATTTCCCGAAGTTTTTTAAAACTTGGTACTGACCACCCTATATTATATCCCTTTAAGGTACCATGCAGTCAATTAACCCTAGAGTAGTGTGTCATGCTTTTTGCAACACCATTGGTGTCATAGGTCTGTGAGACCGATTTACATGTTTTTTAAAAATAATTCTGTAAATATCACCAAACTTTAACAAAATGACATATATCGTAAATATGGTTCTTCTACATTTTCAGATAGGCTGTATGACGGAGATACATCGACAATTATGATTTAAAATGCAAACACTTTTTCTTTACAAATTTCAAAACTAATGCTACTATTTAATTTTTTTATGTGGAAAAAGAGTAAACTTGGCAAAAAAAGTAGTTATGAAGACAAGAGTTAAATCTGTAACCCAAATAAAAAAAATAAAAAATGTATACAATTGTTTCGCATGGACACTTTTCAAAAATTCTTAAAATTTGTGTGTGGTGTCTTCTGTGTAGGAGTCCGATTTGTTTAATTTATCATAGATAACATAATCTGA
>JAGFPH010021315.1:0-13452 GCA_018207615.1 Philaenus spumarius | reverse complement strand
GTTCGTATTATTGTTAAAGTTAATTTGTAATTTCAATTTCATTACCTATTTATAATTTGTTTTAAAATTTATGCAAAATTTTGTGTATATTAAATAATTTGTTTATTGAAAATTTTTTGATCTAGGTCATATTATTACTAAAGTTAATTTGTAAGTTTATATTATCTTTTCATAATTTGTTTTAAATTCATGCAACATTTCTTATTGCTAAAATTTTGTGTTTAAATAAAAAGTTTGTTTATTGAAAAAATTTGAGCTTATTAATTCGTATTATTTTTTAACGATATTTTGTAGATGTAACTGACAGTCTGACACTTCCACAAAATACGCATTCCTTTATTTCTCCCCCTATTATCTTTATGACCCACCCGCCCAACCTCATTCCAAACTACTGTTAAAATTGGAAAACAAAACAAAGGATAAGCGTTGTAAAACTTGTCCTTTTTTCGAACAGTTTGCCGTTTGCAGAACCCACCAACATGCTACAGTTGATTTATAACACCTAGTTTCACATTTAATTTTACCAACCAGTTTTTTTCAAACTGTTTTTAAAAACGGTTGTTTTTATTCTGCAAACAGTTCGTTGGTGTTTTGTAAAAACAACCGAAACGCCCACCTCTACTGCTCTGTCACTGGGTTCATGTTATCTTTTGATATTTATACAGCGAAAAAAGCCAATAAAGACCCAGAATTAGGTCTAGGAGAAAATTTTGTGATGAAGTTGTCATCAAATTACATTGGAATGGGCTACTGTATATTTTTTGATAACTTTTTTAGCTCAATAAAGTTAATAAAAAAGCTGTATGAAAACATACATTTGCATGCGGCACTATTCGTCAAAGTAGAAAAGGATTCCCAACTGATATTTTGAAAAAAGATAAAATTATGGCTAAACATGAACACGATTTTGCCCAACAAGGTGACATAAGCATAGTTAAATGGAAAGTTAGAGGAACAAAATCTGTGTCAATAATTTCTAATATGCATAACCTCACCAAGGTCACAAATGTTCTCAGAACAAATTCAAAAGGAGAATGTGAAGAAGTGATTTGCCCCATTGCCATTGCTGAGTACAATCAGTATATGGGAGGAGTCGATCGGTTTGATCAGCTTATGGCCAATTATAGTGTGGTTCAGAAATCTAGAAGATGGTGGTTAAAACTATTTTACTACTTTATATTTTTAGACAGTGCTATAGTAAATAGTTATATACTATATGTTCAGAATATCAAAAAAGAAAAACATAAACCAATAACACACCTTCAGTTTAGATCACAACTGGTAAATGGACTTATTGGAAATTTTACTTCCCGAAAGCGGAGGGGATTTGCACCAGGAAGGGGACGTGCCAGAAAGAGAAACGCACCAGGGGGACGGCCTACAATTGAAAATACCATCAGAATGCATAATGTTGGGGACCATCTACCTAAAAAAAATTGACTAAAATAAACGGTGTGCATTGTGCTCTACAAAGAAGAAGGAAAAAAGAAGTAACATGATTTGTGTGACTTGTAATGTAGCTTTATGCAAAATCTGCTTTGGACCATTCCATTCGCCATAAGAAGGACACATTTTGGTATGTAATAGAAGTTGGGTCTACATATTTATTTTTATTTACATATTATGTTTTTAATAAAAGTGTGTTCTATGATTAAAAACTTAGACTTATTTAGTTCCTTATAAACAATACAAAATTTTGAATTTTTTGAAAGTGGGAAGATATTATCCCAATGAACGTCATACAAATGTGATACCGTAGAATGGTCATTGGGATAATATTTTCCCACCCAAAAAATATATAAAAATATGTAATTTTTTCAAAAAACTATTATGTGTTGTTATTACATCCTAATATCTATTGTTTTATCAAATAAAATATAAAATATAATATGCACCAGACATTTGCCCTATAAAGGGTTAACACTACGAACAGCACATAGATTTTCATCATAAATTATCGACTCGAGGATGTTGGTTTACATACCAGTTTATTTAGACTTTTTTCTTGATTCACAAGTTCTATCTGTTGTCTTTTCCTAATATTCTCTATAGTTTTACCAAACATTGCATTGTTTAAAAGTTTATGAAATTCATTTTCAAAGGCATTTTTTGCTTCTTTTCTTTCATAAGTATTAAACATAATGTAGGGTTTCAAATAAACATCTTGAATGAATTTTAATATCCTATGTATTTTCTTGAAAACTAATCCATTCGCGATAGCTTACTTTAAGTTTACATAGTGTACAGTATAATTAGTTTTCTTTTCAAAGTTGTTAACAATTTTTTTTTTTTAATTTTTACATTAGGTGGACATTTATTGTGACAGGTACCCTTCAACTCGTAGTAAAAATTAATAAAATAATAATGATTAATAACAAAGTGTAAAATAACAGCGGACATAGTATATTATTGGCTAAAAGGTACATTTGCCGAGAAAAAATTCCTAGTTAACCAAGGGGGGGGAGACGCTGGATGGAAGCATCACGAGATGCATAGAGTTAGTCTGAGAGTGAACACGTACGCGAGTAGATTCAACAAAGTTAATATTGCTTTGGCCTTATGGCGTTAATTTAGTTAGAATAGTATGGAACCAAGAGAGATGTTTGTAACGATCAATAAAGTATTGAAACTTCCATTAGTTTATCGATTCATTGCAAGACCCTTCTCATCACCAATCATCCTGACATCCTGCTCGCGCGAAGAGCAGAAGGCACATCCCAACCAGGGAGGACGCTGCTTCAAGGAGCCAGACACAGGCGAGACAGGACGAGCGAAGCGGGACCCGTTACATTATTTTCCGCTCAAAAAGAGAATTCATTGTGATCATTATGATATTTATTTGGATAATCTACATCTACTTCCAGTACATAAGCTTTTGGACCATCATCCTCTACCGACATAACATCGAAATTGTCAACACTTTTTCCATCTAAAACCATTTTTAGGCATTGGTTTACACATTGCCCAGCCATAAAGATTGTTACAGTCAATGTACATTAAGGGGATTCGCCACTATTATAAGCCATTTTTTTTTAAGTTAAAATTTTATATATATATGTATATATTATATATATACATACTTTTGTGAGTATGTGTGCAAATTTTTAGGTCATTCTAACCTTTATTTCATATTTAGAAAAATTAAATAAAAAGTTACTACATTTTGTGGTCTTTAATTTTTTTGACAAAAATGTTATTACACAAACAAGTTTGTTCACCACATGTTTTTAGACAAATTTCATTATTAAATAAATAAGCTGGCATCAACCCCAGATATGGCGGAGGCAAACGTGATTCCATTGATTTGCCAATCAAACATAAGTTGTTGCAAAGACATAACAACCCTCACGTCTGTCACCAAAGCCCTTCTGAATGAGCCCCAACTGGGTGAAGCAGAGTTTAGAGACTCCATCTGTGAACTCCTCCTCCAAGGGAACAGCTCTGGACCCGCCCACTCGATAGAGCTTAATGACTCAAACCAAAGTGAAGTATTGGCACAATTGGCTGCTTTGGAAAGGATTCTCCAAAAAGAGAAAGGAAGCCGACTACAGATTCATACCTATCACACTTCAGATTTGTTGAGGCAGTTAACTTTGGATCGGAAGATAGTGAGATGGTCAGAGACCCGGAGTGGAGAGTCAAAGCCCAACATCAGAGTAAACGTACTTAACTTGAAGAGACATGTACACGGATGTGATTCATGCCCCCTATACTTTTTGTTCAGAACACTATCCCTCCTTGATGAACTTCAGAGCAACCAAAGCTTGTTGGATCCCCTTGAGGAGCTTTCTGGAAGGTTCAATGTGCTGAGGGTTTGACCGGGCCAGGTTGCCTTTGGGGTTTGATCAATAGAAGTAATTGTTGTTGGAGGATCATCAAGGTTTAAAGTAAAAAAAAAAAATTATTTTATTTCAAATGATAGGAATAAGTATTAGCTCATAAAAGAGCTTATATCATTATAATCATCATAATTTATATCGTATATACCCAACATCAACATATTAGCAGTTCACAAAATGTTGGCTAACCTGCAATCTGGCTGAAATATTACTCAGCTGTTTCTACAAAATAAAAAGTGATGAGGTTATGTTTGTTTTTATGTGAAGCTGTTGTTGTTGGTGTGAGTTTATTCTAAGTGATAATTTAGTATTTTTACTTTGTGAAAACCGAAGTTTAGAACAGATCGACATTTTGTCTTGTAGTTTGATTTTTACTGAATAATTGAATTTGTGAGTAGTGTACACTTGTGCTTTGCTTTTAGTAAAAAACTGAAATAGGCATAGTGACCTTAGGTTTTGAAACGGGTAGGGTAAAATCCTCTAAAACCAAGAGGGCAGCTCTAACCCGAGAATACATGGCAAAGAGATGGTACAAAAATATGGAAACTAATTTAGAATCAACTGAAAATGAAGATAGGCCTAGGCCTGTATCTGTTGATGATGGTGTAATGTCTGGCTCTAGTAAAGAAGTTGTGAGTGATGCTGCAGTGAGTCCTGAAGTACGTCTAGGTAGTTCCGAAGAACCTCCTATCAAAAAAGCTAGGCCTACGGGTTTTGAACCTGCTGCTTCATACAAGACTCCTGTTAAGCCGTGCTACAACGCGCCTTCTTATTGTTTGGTTGATGTGGCGGCTCTCTCTAAGTTTTTTGAACGTCTTCCTTGCAAACACTGCCTTCGTGTCAACTGTGATGTTACAGTGTCCAGTGTATTTGGATTTGCAAAACAGTTCTCAATCAAGTGTAACTCCTGTGAAGAAGTAAATATCTTCACAACATCAAAAAGAATTGAAGGTGAGCCTACTGGAAATACAAATAAGTTGAAACCTTTTAATGTAAACAGAAGGATGGTGAAAACTTTCAGTTCTTTTGGGAAAGGTCACATGGCCATGCAAACTTTTTCGATGGGAATGAATATGCCATGTTTGAACCACTCGGCCTACGACCGACACACACGCCAACTAACTAATGTTGTAAAACTCTGTACAGAAGAGTGCCTCAAAAACGCTAGAGTAGAAGTTATGAAAGCATACTCTAAAGTTGAAAATAAGTTAGATCTTGTGAAGCCCATCAATATTGCAGTAAGTTACGATGGCCCATGGCAAAAGAGTGGTTTCACCTCAAAATATGGAGTTGGTTGTGTGATAGAGGTTATTAAGAGGTTTAGTGAAAGATTTCGAAGTTTTGTAAAAATACTGCAGAGTGTGTGAGAAGAGGAAGTGTAAAGTTGATGAACAATCTGCAGAGTATAAAGAGTGGTTCACCAGTCACAAACCTAACTGCCAAGCAAACTATGTGGGTTCGTCCGGCGCGATGGAGACCGAAGCGGCAGATCGGGTTTGGAAAAGGTCAGAAAACATTGGTTTTAGATATGTAAGTGTTATATCTGATGGTGATGCCAAGTCCTTTGATCACGTAAGTGCATTGAACATACATGGTGATGACATAAAAATTGAAAATTAAGAATACGTGAACCATGTGACGAAACGTTTAGGAACTGGACTTAGGAAAATTGTAACAAATTGTAAAATAAAAAAGATGACCCTTGGCGCAAAGTCACATGGAAGTCTCAAGGCCAAAACAATCGACAAGCTGACTCAATATTACAGAAATGCTATCATAAATAACTTGGGCAACATTCAGAAAATGAGAGATGCAATACTTGCCTCTCTGGACCATTGCAGATCAACAGATGATAAGCCATGTCACGATAAATGCTCTACCGGTAAAGAAAGCTGGTGTTTTTACCAGAGGGACATATCAAATGAAGTGGCACCAAGGAAACATGCTGAGTGCATAAAAAAAGTTTTATGTGAAAAAATCGAAGAAGGTGACTCCTCAACCTAAAATTTGGAAGTGTAATGTGCAAAAAAGGAAGAGGAACCATGGAGAAGCATATTGTTCAGGTAAGAGAGGTGAGGAAAGAGTTGTGGGAACTCGAATCATGAGGGAACCATCTGGAGAAAAGTGCAGACTTAAACGTGCCAAGAAATTTAACGAAGGTAAAAGAAACTATTCGAAAATTTTTGGAAGGTTGGAGACATCGAGAAACAAAGATGGTATTTGACCAACTGCATGAAAGTTCTTGCATCGGAAAAAAATTGCCCTCGTAAAAAAAAGCAAATCAAACCTTCTTTTTTAAAACTAAACTTCAAGTTATCGTTTACGCTATCTGTATTGTAAATATTGTAATATTTGTTGTAGAACCAAATGTAAATAAAACATTCCAAGGGTGAGAGAGAGATGATGCAATACGGGTAGGGGTTAATGCGCGCGCCACTCGCCCCACTCCTTGAGTTACGCTATGCATAGCAGCGTCATTCTGCTTCACAGAGTCGCCTGAACAACATCTCTCTCTCCACGCTACCTATCTAACAAAAAACTCTTGTTAATTCTTTACTCCTGGCAAAACTTCCTATACATTTCCTCACTCGTTATCTGGAGGCTGATCCCTCCAGGACGAGTCCTTCCTTCTGTGATCTGTTGGCTGATCCCGGCAGCACAGTCTACTCCCCTCGTTATCTGGAGGCTGATCCCCGCAGGACGATCATTCCTTCCAAGTCTTTTATGAATACGCACATTGTCGTAGCCCTTCTGTAAGGACCATCATGCTTAACCTAACAAACCAGCAAAGTTACGACAATTGGTTACCCCGACTTGATCTACAAGACAATACAATGCCGCAAGATCCACAAGCGGAGGCAGCAGCAGATCCAGTTGCTGCGGTCAACTTTCAAGCATGCCTACCATCATTCTGGGAGGAAGAAACAGAGGCCGTATTTAGCATGAATAGAGTCATCACAGAAGATAGAAGGTTCCAAGTCGTCATCAACCAGATTACAAGTTGCATTGACCTTACAAGATCCTCACGCAAGTCGCCGACTTGGCAAGAGAAGGGACCAACCCTTACACTACTTTAAAGGAGAGGCTGATCACAACTTTCAGCCAGAGTCAAGAACGCCGCATCCTACGCGTGTTAGAAGATACTCAGTTAGGAGACTTGAAACCATCACAACTCCTACGTGAGATGCAAAGCCTAGCGTCTAATGCATTGACCAACGAAGTTCTGAAAACTATCAGGCTCAGGGCGCTACCAGTCCATGTCAAAGGGATTCTAGCCGCAATCTCGGAGGATAATCTCGAACAACTCGCCATGATAGCCGACATGGTTACGGAAGTCAACATGGTCAGCACAGTCTCAACAGGACCTAAACTCAGACGGGATAGCTGGGAGGTCTGTAGAGAGGGAGCTTAATCATCTGAGAGTATACAGGCCGAGACCGGGAGATCATTACCTTACAGATATGAGAAGGTTGGTTATTATCATGACCCATGCGGATAACTTGGAGGATTAGTGGTATCTTGCTGCTTATTTATTCTTCATGGCTTGTTATAGCACTGACCTTTATCAGAGTTTGAGTACGGAATTACGTGCATATGGATATGACATTGACATCCTAGAAGATCCTAATGAGGTATGGGCTGAAGATGATCAGGAACAGGGATGTTACATGAGGGAGATCAACAATTGTTCCCCAAACTATCGAACAACATACTGGATTACCTCTTTAGCATCAATGTATGCCTGTTAGGAAAAAATCTCACATCACAATCATTTGACGGGTGGATGGAGAAACGAGAAATGAGCTTGGGAAAAGTCGCATTATGTAACGGTGTTGGAAATTTGTCTGATTATAGGCCCACAAGATTTTACTGTGAAGTGATATACTCTCAAACATCAGTAATGTTCAGTGTTCGGAGGCTGCTATTCAGAGCTGTTTTTAAGATCCCACAGACTAAGGCTGCAGTTGGATCTCTATGTGCTAAAGCAGCATTAAAACTATTACAAGGAGCAGAGATCTCCAACTTCAAGTTTATACAGCGCTACATATTAATTGAAAATTTTATATTGCTTGGCTGGCAAGAATTGGCGAGATACGCTCCTGTCTTGGTAACAGCTGCAAAAAAGTACCAGATAATGGGAGATATGGCCCCATATTGGAAATTCTTATTAGATCATGAACAGCTAACAGAGTAACTCTACAGACCCAGGTACGCAGCTGATAGTCAACGGAGCGTTAGTCATATTGGATTCTCTTGAAGGAGCAAATACGAAAGTCACACAAAACATAAGAAGCAAACATCTTCATAAGAAGGGAATTAAGAGCTTATTAGAGCTCTAGAACACTGGTGCGACAGTTGGGGAAGAGGAGACCAGCTCAGAAGAGGAAGATGATGATGAAGAAGACGCGAGATACTAAGAGTCATCATTTATGAATTCTGACTATAATTCCTTTGTATTTATCATTTTACTTAGATCAAGATCAAGCAAACAAAAAGGGCACACGAGTAAAGGGCCAGTCCGTTTTAGAATTGAATCAACATGTCACAACAAGTGCCTCACTTAAACAACTTAAACATCCCTTAAATAAAAATAATGATTTTCTATGTCGATATCATTCAACTGCAAAATGTCGGGCGAACGACAACAACAACCTACAGCTCCCAGGGAAAGAGAATTTCAAACGAGATTGATCGATGTACCACCGACAGACTACGACCCTGAGCACATTCTACAACAGGTTTGGCATCGCAATTCCGTGGACTTCGAATTGGTATCTCCTATTGTCGAATCACCTTACATTCCGTCCGGGAACTTCACGTCCCTGGAATATGTGCCAACACCGAAGAAGACGTGAAGCAACACCAGCAGCCAAACACCAGCCTGGATGCGGAATGGTGCACAATGGAGCCATGCACGACAGAGGGGAACACCTTCACAAGGAGAGTCCAACTCGCTAGACGAAACGACACAAACAGCTAGCATCAACTAGGGCGGAGGTATGTAGCGAATCGCTACTTCTTCAAATTATCGTTTATGCTATCTGTATTGTAAATATTGTAATATTTGTTGTAGAACCAAATGTAAATAAAACATTCCAAGGGTGAGAGAGAGATGATGCAATACGGGTAGGGGTTAATGCGCGCGCCACTCACCCCACTCCTTGAGTTACGCTATAAAACTAGCTGCTATGCATAGCAGCGTCATTCTGCTTTACAGAGTCGCCTGAACAACATCTCTCTCTCTCTCCACGCTACCTATCTAACCAAAAACTCTTGTTAATTCTTTACTCCTGGCAAACCTTCCTATACATTTCCTCACTCGTTATCTGGAGGCTGATCCCTCCAGGACGAGTCCTTCCTACTGTGGTCTGTTGGCTAATCCCAGCAGCACAGTCTACTCCCCTTGTTATCTGGAGGCTGATCCCCCAGGACGATCATTCCTTCCAAGTCTTTTATGAATACGCACATTGTCGTAGCCCTTCTGTAAGGACCCTCATGCTTAACCTAACAAACCAGCAAAGTTACGACAATCGTGTACAAACCTAAGATCTGCATATTGAGCCCAAGTTTTAAAAGCCATTTCTGTTAAATTTTAAATTTTTCTATTAACCGATGCGTAATGCCAGCTCAATATTTGTTTTCCCCATTTTGTATGTCTCACAAAATTAAAAACATTATCTTCTACTCCACACCGCTTTGTTTCCATTAACGCTAAAGTTTAATTGTTTATTTCATCATCTGTTGTGATATTATAATATTCTTGAAACAAAAATATAGCATCTATTAATGTCTGTGAGTCGACATTAATTAAATATTCTTTAGATATATTTGACAATTTTAAATAATTTGTTAAATATTTTATACCATGTAAAATACAATTGTCTGCCTTAATTGTAGCAAATAAAAAGAAAAAGGGGAATAAAAACTAAATCTTTTTTTTTCTTCTAAAACACAAATAATATACGCATTCAGAAAACAAATATTAATTTATGTTTCAACACAACCTGCCTCTTCCTTAGCAAGTAACTGAATGACAATTGTGTGCTTACGGAATAGACTGTATATTGTTGTATAACTAAAAGCAAAGCTTAAACGTTTTGATACCTAATGTGTTGCCTCTTGTCTCGCACCGTGTTGTGCAATCTTGTTTAGTTATCCGGTAAGTAATTGTCAATATTACATTATTTACAGATGCAAATCGTGATAATGACTTGTTAAAATAAGTGTTGTGAAATATTGTTTAGTTATCCGGGAAGTAATTGTCAATATTAAATTATTTACACATGCAAATCTTGATAATGGCTTATTGAAATAAGTGCTAGTCATGAAAAATAATTGCTGTAAAGTTAATTGCATCGGTTTGTCAGGAAAGTGCATAGTCAACATTGTGCAACTACAAACACGTTTCTAAACAGTGAGCTCATTTTACTCTTATATTCTAACAGGTATCGACTTACGAATATTTCATCAGAACCTTCACACACAGTTCTCGATCAGCCTGCACAGCACTGTCTACATTTTATACTTTGAACAGATTCATTATCGTTCGCCATCACTCGTCTACGCTTTAACTGTTCCATTTCTGGTAAGTGTTTAAACAATTTTATTAAAAATTGAATTATTCATTTAGTTTAGAACTTAAAAAAATACTTAAACTTGAGTTTTGTTTTGTTTTTTTATAGTTAACTGAAACAAGGGTTCCTGTCAAATTGTACTTCAAAAAACTTATTAGAACCAGGTTTCTGATTGTATTACGCCAGATTGTACTACGTAAATTTATTAATACCAAAACAAGGTAAATATTCGTACATTTTCTTATTTAAAGAAATATATTTATTAGTTTTTTAGATTTTGCTTATTTAAATTTTTTTTTACTTTCAGAATGTCATTTCAAGAAGACAGTATTTTGCAATATAAAAAATTAACGATCATGCATTAACTCCTACTAAAGCAACAGACGATTCTGTTGCTTATGATCTCCTATAGAGCTCATAGATATATAATACCAAAACGAAGTAGAAAATTAATAGAAACAGATCTTATATTAATAATTTCAAAAGGTTGTTATGGAAGAATTGCTTCACGGTCAGAATTAGCCTGGAAATGGGGAATTGAAGTTGGTGCTGGAGTTATTGAAAGAGACTACAGGGGAAATGTTTCGGTTTTATTATTTAACCATTCTGATTATGATTATGTTGTAAGTTATGGAGATCGTACAGCTCAAATACTTTGTGAAAAAATTGTTAATCCAAAATTAGAAGAAATTAATGAAATCGGTGAAACTAGTCGCGGTTGTAAAGGGTTTGGTTCATCTGGGGTAAAATAAATATTTCAAAACAAATTATTGTATTAGCTACAATAATTGTTGTCTAAAAAAAAAATTTATTTCAAAATGTTTCATCAAGAAGATTATGATTTTATTGACTTGATCAAATATGATGAAGCATCAACTTCAAAGGCAAATCCTTAAGTCAAAAAATCGAAATTGGTTCAATATTCCATATTAGATATAATTTCAGCCTATTTCGCAATTGGAATAGTAACGCCTAGTTTATTTGAAGAGGTGTTAGAAATAATTAAATGTAAAGTAGTTGACTCGCTTACAGAATTTGTGCACGTTTTCTTCATTTAAAAAATGTTGATGATTTTTTTATAGCCGAATTATACAAGGAAGATTCGCAAAAAAGCTTGATCAATTTAGAGATCAAGCTTTGGAAATAGTTGATATAAAAGAAGAATTAATAAAAACCTATGATATCAATAAAAGTCTTTATCCTTAGAATCGTTTAAATTTTTTATAGATCTGGCAAAAGAGGCAGGCCTTCATTAAGTTAACCTCTAATTGATGAATCGACATCAATTTCACAAAAATCAGGAAAACGGACCATCGAACAAAATTTAACTTCACAAAACAAACAAAAAGTGTATTAATCCTGTATTTAGCGAGTTAGATAGTATTTTTGGCCAACAAAATGATAATATAAAATTTTCTCAGATTAGTAAAAGAAAGATCAATGGCAAAGAGATTGCTACGACAACACCAGGTGAACATGGATGTCAAATGATTAAAATAGAAATAACCGATTGTGACGATATTGTTGATGTTCAACCGTCTGAATGGTGGAAACACATTCATACGAAAACCATTTTCTTAACACAATCTTCAGATGATCAAGTTTATAAAACAATGAGTTCTATTGTTTTGTCAGAAACCAAAAAAAATATCGCAAATAAAAGAAATAAAAATTACAGAAAAAAATATAAAAATTTTAATCTGTTTTAACATCAACAATAAATCTGTTTTAAGGCTTCCCCCTTACCATCCTGAATTGAAGGCAATCGAATTGATATGGGCCGAAGTTAAAAAATTGGGTAGGAGCTCACAACGTCCGTTTAAATTGGATGCAGTTGCAAATATGACTAAGCAAAAATTTGAATCAATAACATTAGATATCTTAAATGATAACCTAATTAAAACCGGGAAAATGAGTAATAACACCATTACCCAAATCATTGATTTATTGAACAAATTGGTAAAGCAGAATTATTTCGAATTTGATAACAAGTACTACACACAGAGTGAAGGTTTGGCTATGGGATCCCCATTAAGTTCATTACTTTCAGAAATATATCTGAACTACTTTGAGAATAACTTTTTGTTCACAAGTAACAATAAATATAACAGCCGGATCTTGTTTTACTAAAGATATGTGGATGACACATTTTTAATATTTAATGGAACATCAAGACAATTAGACATGTTGCATAATTACCTCAACAGTATAAACCCTAAAATACAGTTTACAATGGAAAAGGATAATAATAGGATCAACTTTGTCGACTTAACGGTCATAAAACACATAAGTTACCAGAAATTTAAAATATATAGAAAATCTACCACTACTGATATAGCAATTCATGCTGACTCATATCATCCGTGCTCACAAAAAATGGCCGCTTTTAATTCATTTATACACTGTTTGGTTACCATACCTATGGAAAAACCAGACTATCTTGAAGAATTGCAAACTATCAAGCACATTGCAAACATGAATGGATATAGCACAACAATAGTCGATAGATTAATTCCCAAGCACTTGAACAATAACAAAAATAGAGAAATTAAAAAATTAAAATTTGTATCTGCTGAGAACACTAACCTATTACCAAACTATTTAAAATACATATTCAAGAAGCTTAATGTAACTGTTTCATTCAAAACTCACAATAACATAAAGAAAATATTGCAACCGAAAATCAGGAAAAATATTGACAACTGTACTGGTGTCTACAAATTAAAGTGCAGCGATTGTGATAAGTTTTATATTGGTCAAACTAATAGAAAATTCAGGGATAGATTTAAGGAACACTTACCCAAAAATGATATCGCACTATTACATTTGATTGATAGTGGACATGTGTATGATTATTTAGCGACTAATTTAATCCCTCTGCATTTATGCAACAAAGGTCTACTGATGAATGCGTTGGAGAGTATGAGATTTATAAGGCAAACATGGAACATAATGATGCACTCCTCAATGAACAATTATTTTTCAAATATAATAGCTAGTACAACACTGCTATATCTACACATGGACCTAGAAATAAT
>JAGFPH010021314.1:0-13452 GCA_018207615.1 Philaenus spumarius | reverse complement strand
ACATTGACCAATATGTGCCACGCCACTGCTACTTCAGTGTGTAGGGTTTCGTTTAAAAGCATTGGTTGGTTTTCGCTTGGCGTGCAGACACTCGCCAGTTGCAGCGATCTGGATGCCACGACACTATGGTGTGTAACCCGCCATAAGTAAAATTGAAGTGTCTGTCTGTGCTTTCAAAATAAATACAGTTTGTTTTCTAAGCTCATATGGTTATTCACACTTTACCAAAACCTAAACATGTATTTTGTAATTTTTTATCTGTCTGTCGGTTTGTCCGGGCTAACTCTGGAATGGTTGAACCAATTTTGACGAAACTTTCATTTGCACGTAGAGGACTTTTCAAAGCTTAATCTAGGCTACTTTTTATCCCGGAAATATTGATTGTTCCTACTTAAAAATTGAAAAAAAATGTAAAAATTATGGACAAAATTAGGGGTTTTGGGAACGGACTTGACACCGCGACCATTATAAATTAAAAAAAAAAAGCTGTTTTGGATTAAAATAACACTTTGACAAGATTGTTGTTTTGATTAACTGTATACACTGGTTTAACCGTTAAATATATATTAAAACAGTATGCAATAATGTGAAATGTAGCCTACTCATAGCTGTTAAATACCCCTTAAAACCTGATTTGTAATTATTATGTTCGTTCGGAAGTTATCAGTAACAAACTGGTGGAAAACAGGATTTTTAGCGTTTATCGGTGCATAACTAATAATTACGTAGGCCTGAAAGGATACATAGTTCAATTTGGGTGAAACTCACTGTGTTTTTGGGAAATGGAACGCGGATATACAATTTTTGTTTGTTTTCAATTGCATGTAATGGCAAGGTACACTATTTACCCAATAGTCCTTTTATTTATTTAAGTGCTTAATAAATAAATTAACATAAAACTTTAAAATGACATCAACGCTTGCCACATATTATACAAATGAAAAAATAAAGATTAAATAACTATTGATTTCTATTCAGTAAAATTGATTTTTTAAACCACTGAATAAATTAAAACAATAATATATTAACCTTCCTGCCAAATGTCATCTTTCTAGGCATTAGGCCTACAGTTTTTAAGCTCTAGAGAACTCTACACATTGCACAGGACATAGGAAATGTAAACTGTTTATAAGCACAATTGGGTATAGACATATTTTTAAATTGTAATTTAGCGATTATATACTATTTATGTGTTGAAACATTAAATGTAGGCTATTATCTGTGTTTTATTTCATGTTAATATTCAAGCAGCCAGTCCAGCTGTACTCCTCAGAACAACGCAACCAGTAGATTGAAGTAAGAAATCGCTGCTTGTAAGCACTGAAATAGATAAAACAACAATGACGTACATATTCCACAAATTATTACGTACAAGTTGAACTGGAAAGTAAAGTTTCGCCTTACTGCATATAGTGTTGTAATAATTCGATCACGCAGCTGAACCGGTGACGTAAGTTTAGCGAATTTCCAAAATTAAATTTTAGGGTTTCAACCAATAGTTTGGGAAATTGGTGTACTCACGAAGGCGCTGAACAGCTGCCTGTGTGTACTAACTATATTAGCAGCCTCCACGTTTGACTTACGCTCTGCTTCGTTCTACTCGCAGTGGAAAAGCTCTCTTTGCGAGTTTGCACCTCGAGATTGCGGTTATGGACAGCTTCGCTTCGCTCGCAGCGTACAAACTCGGCCGTCGGCCTCGGATCAGAAGATCCCCCTACGGTATAATCCCCACGTGGATTTGAACCGAGTACTTTTATGGTATTTTAAATTTTGATTGATTTGGGGGGAACCAAGCGAGCTAAAAGGCCGCATAAACAAAAAAAATGTGCAGAATAATATCCTACATTTATTTTTTTGTTTTTTAGATAAAACTATAAAAATGAAAATAGCTACTTCCAGTCAAAAAACGTACTTACGGTTGATGGATTTGTTTGAGTACCAAATTTGACTTAAAATGCGGCCGTTAGAATGCGAACACATATTTACACATACACAGAGAAAGTCCCTTTAACCCACTTCATTATTTTTGTTACTGCAAATAAGTTAATAAAACTTTGTATATATCTTGTGTTGCATAACAGGACATTTTTTGACATAGCTGACCCTTTATGATTTTTGGGCTTAGAGGGGTTAAAAATTTCAAATATAAAGGTAGATCATGACTGTAATACATCATTGAAAAAGATATTAAAACAGAAACACAATGGTGCAAACTAGAGCTTAATATCTTGCTTCATTTCAAAGTAATGGAAAGTCAAAGTTCTGGAAAATAACATACAACCTACTTATTCCTAATATTAACAAATTAATAACTTGCTTTGATGCTATGATGACAATATAATTTTTCAGAACTTTGATTGTCCGCTACTTTGAAACGAAGTAAGATACTAAGCTCTAGTTTGTGCCATTCTGTTTCTCATTTAATAAGTTTTTTAATGGTGCATAACATGACCTACCTTTATACCTATTTGAAATTTTTAACCCCCCTCAAGCTCACCAAAATCATAAAGGTTCATATATGTCAAAACATATGCCCTGTTATGCAACAAGAGATATATACAAAGTTTTGTTAACTTATTTTCAATAACAAAAATAATAAAGAGGGTTAAAGGGACTTTATGAACACTGTGTACATACAATTTTTAAAGACACCGCAAAACGTGTTCTGGGGACAATGATCAGTGGTCATTTATCACTCCCGGTCTCGCCATAAGGGTCACTACAATAGTTTATCTTTCCTATGGAAATTCACTAATAACAAACAATGAAGTAACATTGTATTTACTTCTAATATTTAGTTGTTAAACAGTTTGCAATTATCTATATTTATTGCACTGTCCCTCCTAAGGTGAACAGTTTTAAAAAATTTTAGGAGTAGGCTACATACAATTTATTATTTTGTAAAAGCAAACATCAAAATATAGAGAACGAACGAAAATAAAGAAAGTACCAATAAAAAGATACATTTCGTAAAAGAATAACAACTTTCAAAATTACTCCAGTCAACGTACAAGTGGCGTTTTGAAACATTATTGAAAGGAAAAACATAATACATTACAAAATTGAAATAGTTAATAAGTGTATCTGGTGCTGTCTCGTCTACAAATTTTGAATGTATCAGCTACCAACCAGTATCTTCATGATTCGACAGGGAGAGCTGTATGTATTAATATGTTATTATTAGCGAATTTCCATAGGAAAAATGAGCTATTGCAGTGGCCCTTATGGTAAGTCCCAAGATCGGGAGTAGCAAATATGCACCGATCATGGTCCCCAGAACACGTTTTGGGGTGTCATTAAAACCCATATATACAGTATATATATATGTATTTATGTGTTCGCACTCTAGCGGCCGCATTTTAAGTCCGATTTGGTTCAAATTTGGTACACGTGTTGGTTGTCTACGTCGCTCGGAGGAGTTCGTTAGCAAAAAAAATCCAACAACCGGAAGCACGTTTTTTGACCGGAAGTAACTATTTTTTGAGATTTTTCCTTCGAGAATGAATTTGTTTTAGAGTTTTGTCTACAAATATGAATGTAGGATATTATTCTGCACATTTTGTTTTATAGCTCGCTAGGTTCCCCCAAAATCGATCAAAACGTAAAATACCATAAAAGTACCCGGTTCAAAACCATGTGGTGGATTGTACCGTAGGGTTGGCGTGCAGTGTGTATTGAAGATACTCCCAATAAGGGGGTTGGCGTGCGATTCACGCAATGCTTTGTGTATTGAAGATACTCCAAATATGCGGAATGGCGTGCGAACCATTTTGCAGCTATTCAGCACCATCGTGAATAGACCTATTTCACAAATGGTTGGTTGCAACCCTAAAACATAGGACTATAAACTTAATTTTGGAAATTTGCTCAACTCACGTAAGCGGTCAAGCTGCGTGGTCGAATTATTCATATATTTCAATTATTAGGGGTTTCCAGTTTATGTAAATAATTAATAGCCTATTGCCAATGAACATTTTTTGTTGGTGAACGAAATATGAACTATTCTATACGTAGTGTATTTAAATTTGTGTAGAATATATAGGCTATATGAACACAATCTTGTATTTTCTTAACAAACCTAAATTAAGTTAGCAATATCTATGATTAAAAAGTCGAGAGAGGAAAATAAATTTAGTGATGATAATAGGTAGGCGTTTCCTCAAGATCAACTTACCTTAATAAATGTTGCCAGGGTAACAGGGAAAATAACAGCGTACAGAATTAAAGGTTTCTTGGTGCGCTCTAGAACTATTAGAATGCTCTTTCTGAATTTCAGAGAGTAAGTGTACCACCCGGAACTGAAAACATCTCGGATGAGGTTGTTACTCTGGAAGTTAAACAACAACAATAATTAGTATTAGCATCTAAAAAGCGTTGTGTAAGGCCTTTATTACACTGGGCCTCCAGGAGGCGCACCAGCTGCGACGCTCATCGTCGTAATGCATTGTTATAGAGCCTAGTAGATAAGGGCAGCCAGAAGGTGGCGTCGTCACATATTTTCTGCCCTTCTCCACGACCACATCGGAGTTTTGACGTAAGTTTGAATACATTCTAAAGTTTTAGTTCTGAAGGACATTAAACGTTTTTGGCGGGGTGATATTTATTTTATAATAACTGTTTTTAGACTACACCCACCTTATTTTTGGACAACGGTGCAATCTCTTGCTCTCCTGTTGTCGAAATTGCCAACACCACAACAGGTATTTCATGTTCTTCTTGTGTTAAATCGGTAACTCCTCTTTTTGAGGTGTTTTTATGTTGTTGTTTGTGCTGTGTTGTGGTGTTGACCATTTCGACAACAGGAGAACAAGAGATTGCACCGTGGTACAAAAATAAGGTGGGTGTAGCCTAAAAAACAGTTATTATAAAACAATTTAAAGTATTAGACCTATGCTTTTGAAATTGTACACCTTTATTTTGGTGTTAAGAAGATTTTTGGACACGGAAAATCCTATAACCTTAATAATATTAAACTTAAAAAATTTTGTATTAAAACAAAATATATGAAATTTTTTGTATTATTAACCTTATAACTTTTCTCCTAAAAACAGCACACGGTTTCCATACCGAAAATGCTTGTTTATAGTATAGGCTTCAAACATTTTCAAATTGATTAATAAGAAAACTAGTTATTCAAAATTTAAAAAAACTTCGAAAAATATTGAAAAAATCTAAATGTTGAGTTTAAATATACGTAAAAGCGAGGGAAAGCTCCTCCCAAACACTCCTTTTTAGTTGCTCTAAACGGTACAAAGTGCTTTCAAAGGAAAGAATAAAAATACAAAAAATTTAGTCTTTGTTGGCGTAAGTCTATTTGCCCCTCTGGAATTTTAAATAGGCCTGTCACACTAAATTCGTAAAAAAAAACATAACATACCGAAGCATAATTTTACGCCTGAACGCCGGCAAATCGCTTTTTTAAATTTCGATCGTTTCAAAATTTTCCCCAAACCACCTTTTCCCCTCAAAATGTATGACCTGCACCGCCCTCAGTATGAAGTTACAATTATTATTGATGCTATTTTAATACAATTCATGTTAAAGGTGGTTGAAGTTCTACTATACTGTATTGTTGAAAGTTTATAACAAAATAGTTTCCATGGAAATATTGTTTATTTTGTACTTTAAAATGTGTGTGGGAAATTTTTTTTAATATCGAAAATAATTTTAAGACTTCTCTGTTTTTAATAGAAATGAATCCATGCTGACGTTTGAAAGTGTTGAAATACAATTCACATCAAGAAATGCCAGGTAATATTATATGCCTGATATAAGCATAAACTATGAACGTTTAAAATAGTTGTTCATGACGCAGGATGAAACCCATTGAATCAAATACCATCTCAGAGTCTCCATCCAGAGAGTGGGCGTTTTACTAAACCTCATAGGATATATAATTCGACCACGCAGCTGAACCGCTGACGTGAGTTGAGCGAAATTCCAAAATTAAGTTTATATTATTATGTTTTATGGTTTCAAAGAACTATTTGGCAAATTGGTCAACTCACGAAGGCTCTGGGTGCGTGTACGAAATATATTAGTAGAATTTGTTAGCAGCTCGGCTTCCAGCCCTGGCTCATGTACCGCTTCGTTCCGCTCGCAATACGGACTGCGTTTTGCCTGTTTTCACCTCAACCGTGAGACCCTGGATTATGGACTTCCGAATTTCCATACCGGTATTACAAGCGGCAATTGTTTAGATACAACCCCAAAAACGATTAAATGTAGTACGAAAAATGTCAAAACATTGTTCCTTCCGGTGAAAAAATGCTCTTCTGCTTTTTTATCTGACGAACTCGTTTACCAAATCGGATGTAAAATGCGGCCGTTAGAGCGTGAACACTTATATACTTACCTATCACATGACCATACTTTTCCCCAAAAGTTAAAGGGGAGGGGGAGTGACCTTAAGCCTCGTCCACACTTGCAGACTGTGTATGCAAACAATCGGCCGACTGTCGGCAGACTGTCTGCCGACTGTCGGCCGACTGTCTGCCGACACAGTTTGTGATTCGAGTCTCCGTCTTGTTTTGCGTCCACACTAGAAAGCCAGTGTTTGACGACATGGTGACTGAATATGCCGTGGTTTTAGCTTGTGCGTGCTTTATCTTTGTAAATCATGTGGCTGATTTATTATTAAATAATAATAATAATACACTAATTCTCACACACATACGTTTAATGACTGTAATATTACCCTCCCTCCCTTTCCTATTGACTGTGGTATTTCACTTTCTGTTGTTACGATAATCCTATTGGTTGTTTATACGCTAAGACCATGCCCACTCTTGTAGAGGGATATAAATATGTAGCTTAGTCCTAGGCTAAACTAGTTATACGTTTTTAGTTGTAGCTTATGTATCACTGAGGATGACGACTTTGTCGTTGAAACGCGTTTGGTCATTAAACGAATGTATGTAAGAATTAGTGTATTGTTATTATTATTTTTTTTAATCTCTCTTTATGTATAAACTAACACAATATTTTGTTAGTTATATTGTTCAAACAATAGTTTTTCACTAAAAATTCAATATTAATATATGTTCTGTAATATGAAAAAAGTCACTTTAGAGACTAATATTGAAATTTAGGCTACTGTTCAAATAAAAAGTAAAGGGATAAAAATACGTATTACTTACTCTCACAATTTTATTGATATAATAAGAAACAATAAATTGTTATGTTATGTACTTCACAAAAGTATAAAATGTACCATATATATCACTTTACAGTATAAGTATATTGATAGTCGGCCGACAGTCTGCGTGTTTCCCGTTCGTTTGGAAAACAGAAAACATTGTCTTTTGTCTCCAAAAACACACAGACTGTCGGCGGACAGTCGGCAGACAGTCCCCGGAGACAAGAGAAAACACCGGAGAGACAGTCGGCCGACAATGTTTCCGCAGACAAGTCTGCAAGTGTGGACGGGGCTTTATAACCACCCTGTATACAATTTTTAATGACACCGAGTGTCGTACGCCTTGCTCTGGGTTACCGCTGATGGTTCCCCTCAGAGGACGTTTCCTTGAGCCTCCAGCCGTTGTCAAGATAATTAGGTGCGGAGAAGGTTCTTTGAAGGTTTGGAAGACGTCGAATTGGAAAGTGTTTATTTAAGAGACATTCCTCCTACTCTCTCCTGGCCTGAAATAACTAAACAAATATTGAAACATTAAAACAATAATAACCGTGAAAATGTACAATTTCTCCTGGATTTTTGCTTATATTTTCTAAGTAATTGTATGAAAAGCTATACTTCCAATGGGAAAGTTGTTGGAAATTGAAATACCTTTAAAAAGAGACTTTGTAAGTTTTGATCGGTGCATTTTTTACTGAAAAATTTCAACGTTAAAGCTTCAGAAACATGTAAAATTACAGTTAAGGGTCTGCTCCAGTAAACGAGAAAGCAACAGGAAACGCACTTCCGGTATCACTGTACCCCTATCTAAACAATGCAATTTCTTGCAGTTGAACGCTTTGACATTGCCTCATTTCAAACCATTTTATAACTCTATCTTTTGTAATTGAATGTTGAAAAAAAACTGAATATTCTTTATAAAATTTCGGATCCTACTTGCAAATTATTTTTCATTATTAATTTTGTATTGTGTTAGGAAAAAAATTCAAAACTTTGTACTTACTAAATGTCAGTTACTTGACAAATGAAAGAAATAAAAAAAAATGTAAATTGCAAGACGGATGAGTATTGTGACTGTGTTTAAAATGAGACCTTGCAAACAATTTTATGATAAAAAGTAAACGAAATAAATGGTTTGAAATTTAACATTGCTCTTATGGGATAAAAATCCATTTTATTTTTACGGGAGCAGACCCTTAATGGCTTGTAGATTAACCACGCACAAGTTGGGCTCTGTCGGATATACTAGGTGTCTTAAAAGCCCCCCCCTCCCTATTATTATTTTTTTATTGATGGAAATAAACAGATTTCCTTTGGGGATTGTTAACAGGAACAAAAATGGAGTTTTTTGGTTCATAGTAAATTTCAAACCCTCCCCGTAAAGATGGGGTATTTTGGGGGTAAGTCAAAAATTATGAAATGAGAACCCCTATTGAGTGGCACCTCATTTTAAAGGTCTTGATAAAAGAATAAGATTGTTGCAAACTGGAGGTCTGTATGTTGACTCTATCCACCATAATGGCCAATCAAAGTTATAACATTTCCCATTTAAATAACATCAACATGTTAAAAGATGATTCATCTGTTATTTTTTTACAAAGGTTTCATCCAGTAGGTTACTCAAATACACATTAACATTTCGATGTTATTTAAATGGAGAAAAGTTATAACTTTTATTGGCCATTGTGTTGGGATAGAGTCAACATACAGACTAAGGTTTGCGCCAATCTTCTTCTTTTATCAAGACCTTTAAAATGAGGTGTCACTCAATAGGGGTTCTCATTTAAAATTTTCGACTTACCCCCAAAATACCCAATTTTTGGGGGAGGGTTTGAAATTTAAGACACACCAAAAAACTCCATTTTTGTTCATGTTAACAATCCCCAAAGCAAATCTGTTTATTTCCATTAATAAAAAAAATTATAATATAGATAACACAATGTTTTTATTATTAACTAACATTATTATGTTTTTATTAATGTTTTACCTATTTTTAACTATGAAAAGCAAAGGACGATTTGATAGTACAAAAGTAAAAATGGAATTTTTCGTTCACTGTACAGTTTTTAATTTAAAAAATTATTTTGTTTGCAGTAGAAACTTGCGATTGAATCTGGGCGTAGCCGGACCACAGCGTAGACCAATCTGTCAGTTCTGTACCTGTCTGAAGAAATGTAATCTTGTATCCTTTAATTAATGTACGAATGTATTCATCATCCCGGGACCATTTGATAACTTTAAAACAAGCACTAGATGAACCTTTACACATGGAAATTTCTCTTCCCTGGAGAGATAATTTATCATGCGGTAATACGGATCTTAACATATCTCCGGAAACGCATATTTTATTTTCGGTATATTATAATACGTCTACTAATCCTGTTTTTATGGTATTATCTTACCTTGTTCTACCGCAGTTTCGGGTATTCACCCATCCTCAGGAACAATTCACAAAAAACACATAAACATATATTGCACACAAAAAACACACAAAACACATTTCACTCCATGCGGAGGTCGTAAAAAGTTATAAATATACCGAAATTAATTTCACTAATCCGTGGGCTACCACAATGGAGCATATTTTATCTTTCTAACGGCTTAACCGATCGAGTTGAAATTTCGCGCGTTACTAGTCAATGTATAGGCCTAGTTTGTACAAATATAATCAACTTGTTCCGATAATCGGTTTCAAAATGGCCGCCATTTAAACATTTCAAAAGAAAATAACTCAGAAGCAGTGAAAACACGTCAAGAGTAAAACGTAGAAGCTCGTTTAGTGTCCTATCGAACGGTCAACAAGGTTAAACAAAGGATAAAACAGCGTCCGTATGTGTTGAGTTGTAGTCCGTTTAAAACGCAGGGTATGACCTCAGGAAATGCCCCATGGACTAGATCACTTGCACTCTATGTTTTTCGGGTCGCTGATTCCGAAAATCGGGGTCCCGAGGCTCTAAAATCCCTGCGTCACCCCTAAAAATGAAAAAAAAACACCTCTTTTTAGTGGGTTTTTCACAACGTTCATGACACCTCCAAATAATGCTATGGAATGCACAAAAATTATGATAAAAAATTAGAAATTTAATAGCCCCATAGAAACCGACCAAGAAATGCACCACAAGGGTTCAACCCCCCCCCCCCAAACCAGCCCTAATTTGACGAAAAATTAGGGAATGGCGGAAAATAATGTGAAAAAATGTTCTATTGTTGCTCCCTATAGAGCATCAGAAACAACGAGAAAGAAAATAGGCTTTCATTTCAGCTCATTTTATCTGTTTTCCCTGAAATTGAACGCCATTTGGGGGTATGTTGCACTACTTCAGATATTCTCACCCGTTCATTTCACCTCCCACCAAAAAGTAAAACTTCACCTCCCACAATTTACTTTCCGTCATTTCCTAAGTTTTCGTAAAATTAGACTTGGTTTCACCCCCTACGGCGAACCAATGTAATGGATTTTCTTGGTCGGTTTCTATGGGGTTGCTAAATTTATAAATTTTAATTATAATTTTTGTGCATTCCATAGCATTATTTGGAGGTGCCATGAAAGTTGTTGTGAAAAAACCCATAAAAACGGTGTTTTTTTGTGTGTGCTTGTTTAGTGGTGACACCGGGATTTTCGGAATCAGCGACCCAAAAACATAAAGTACAAGTAGATTGGGGCATTTCCTGAGGTCATACCCTGCGTTTTAATGGACTATACTATACACCGCTCTCGCTTATTCACACTAACGGACGCTGTGGTGTTGTTGTAGCGTTCGACAGAGAACGACACGGGCTACAAAACATTTAGCGTTTTCCAATTGTTTTCATTTGAAGTGCTTAAACGGCCGCCATTTTGAAACGGATTATAAGAACAAGTTGATTACAAAATTGTCAAACTAGGTCTTCACATCGATTACAAACGTTTGAAATTTCAACTCGATCGGTCGAGACGTTCTGCAGATACAAATTGTTTAGTGAAAAATATAAAATGGCGTATGGCTAGTAAAAGAAACGTTCCCGAACGTGTGTTTAGGGAAGTGGTTTCTTTATTTTGGCCCGGACGACCGCTCCCGAATCAGTATATGTTTTGTTTTTTGAGTTGTTAAGTAGTCCCGGCACTAGATTTTCAACCACAATGTTAGACGATATTATCTGTACATAAACTGCACCGTTGTTAAAAATGTGATTGAATAAATATATTTGTAACATGAAATTTGTTCAATAAAACTTGTTTTATACTATCTTGGTATGCTTATTGAAAGCCCGTTAGATTAATAAAGTCCCGAAATCTAAATATTAGTTACACAAAAATATTAGAGAATATTCTTCCTTTCTAGCTAGTTTGTTTTTTCCAATATAAAATTGTATCTTAAAATCAGATTTACTTCTATTTAGAATAAAGTGAATTATTTACATGTTTGCAATACCGCCAGCTTCGCAAAAGATTTGGCGTCCTTACATAATATTAAAATGGCGGATTTATCGAAAAAAAATTTCAACATTTAAAATTTATATTTTACTATCAGAAACACGATTGTGATTAAACTTGATCGGGGGGAGAGTTTTTGTTTAGGAGGACAATTTTGGAAGGGTAACAGAAGCGTGAATGGGTTGAGTCGGACACAGCGGGTGTCAGAGAAGTAGATACATTTTTTAGGATTTCGAAGAGGAGGTTATTAGGGTTAAAGAGAGCGTGAAGAGGGGCATCAGTGAGCGCGAGAAGGTTGGTCGGTCTACGAGTGGTGAGCCATGTAGCTCTCGGAGATTGTGGGGGAATCTCCTCGGGCTTTGTTGAAGGACGGCTTCCTACCCGGAATATAAAGAAATGGCAAGTCCAAGCCGATGTCTGAGTAAAATAGTAGATGCAGATCAACACTCTGGTACCGAAAGACATTAGGAATGGAGATTCTGAATTTCTTTCTAGCCCGCGACCATTCAGTGCTTCCGGGCTACGTAGGTGATAAATGGTGCCATAGGATGGGAACTTCCGAGCTCTCGAGATTCTGGTGGTAGATCCTCTAACAAAAGTTTATTTTCTTTGCAAAGAGGAGAGGTGGAGTATGACGCAGGTCCCGCCTCTCGGTCTAGTTACCTCGCGGTCGTTTTCATAAACCTCCATACGATTAAACAGGGTCGTGTACTTTTTAAGTGATTGTATCGAGTTTCGTTAAAATCCTTTAAGCCTGTTGTGAGAAAAGTTAGTTTTAGTTGAAAAACTCAAGGTGGACTAACTGATAACAGAAATTATTTTAATGATAACAAAAGGAAAGCAGTGGTGGATCAGTTGAAAATGAGTCGTTGAATGTATAGGAAGAAAATGTGTATCAAACTGGAAACTGAAAGTAAATGGTTGGGTTTGGAGTTTAGGTTAAACATAGCACTTAATATAAGGACAAAATCAAATTTAATGGGGAAAATAATTCATGGTTAGGAGTGAGGTATGAGAAAGTGGACACCGCTGTAAGTCTTCTAAGTAATTACACACCAGCACATGAAAATATATCCAGCCGTAATTAAATCACACAATGGAACAGTCAACAAACATTTCGACGCCATAGGTGCAAAGTAGAAAAGGCAATATTAAGAATGGTGTAGGTGCAACGTGTGCTTGTACATTATGCAGAGAATGGGCAGAGAACAGGTGGTGAAGAATTATTCAAGATGGAAAACGAAGAAATTGAGAAAAAGTGTATCTTAAATGACTCTGAACTTGACAGTGTCCAAAATAGGGCATTGTTCGATATAAACACCAGGCGAGTGAAAATATTGAGGGGAAGAAAGGAAGGCCGTGGTATGGATGGGCAGACAAGTCGAAGAGTGTCTGAAAGTTGTTTGGGAGATAGTTTGGTCCTCCGGTTGTGAAAGAAAGACTAAACGAATAGTCTTAAAGAGAGAACCTAATTGGAAATGATAGAATTAAGAATGGTCTATGGAGTTGTGGGATGTTAAAGTAAGGACGTGTGCTTGGATTCTGCAGAGAATGAAAAGAATGGTGAGGAATTATTCAAGATGGAAGAATACGAAGAGCTTGAAATCAGAATATCTCAATTAATACTGAGATTAATGAAAAAATATTGAAGATGAAAGAAATAAAGACCATGGTACAGATGGGCTGAAGAGTGCCTGAAAATAGTTGGCGAGGCGAGATATCACTATGATACTCCCCATACGCAAAGAGAACCCAAATGGAAGTTACTATTAGTGGAGGAAGGAGTTAGTACGATCATATACGAAAGTATCTGACTCACGAATACAAGAACGGAGACAGCCGTTGTGACGCTAGGTCTCCACTTCTGACACGAGTTGTGACGTAGCGAACGTTAGTGTCCTCG
>JAGFPH010021313.1:0-13452 GCA_018207615.1 Philaenus spumarius | reverse complement strand
ACATACTGTGACTAAACAGTATAGGTCAGTACCTCTAGTTTTTTTTAGTCATCTTGTCCTATTACATATGTTCAATGTGGCAACGTTGGCAATCAGAAATGATAAGTTTCTTCTTTTATACTGGTATTCAATGTAATTTCTTAACGACAATTGTTATTGTTTTTAAACTAAAAGTTTTGGAAAGTTATATAAATATCTACATATATGTTCGTGATTTCTTTCATCAATTTTGTTTAGTGAAGTTATTATTGATATTTCTTGGTGTATTAAGTGATTTGTTTCTTTTATTTAGTGTTAAAATATAAAAAAAATACTGAAGTTAACCTCTATATTTTCTACTTTTATTTCTCTCGTAATTTCTATAATTTTTATTTCCGGCGGATATTTTTCATGTTTTTATAATCAGTTTAACGTGTTCTTTCATAATATGAAGAAATTTTAAAAAAACCTCTGGTCAAGCTGTTCTCGATTTTTACCATAAAAACTACCAGAAAAACTTAAAACTTTTAGTCTAGGTCTTTGCAATCACCGGTGAGCGTCATGCAAACTTCGCTCCTGGCACATCCATTCGGTTGCGATACGTAAGGGTTTTTTTAGAATGCGTGAAAAAAGTACAGGCTTACGGTTTGTCCAGCGAAAGTGGTTATCAAAGTGAAATATGTTAGAAAACATATTAAAAAACCATATGTTGCCATCTTTTTATTTATTTATTTTCAAGGATGTGGCAGCCACTGTCTTCACTTGCCCCGCGGCCGCACTTACCCCACTTCACCCTAATTACGGTTTTTATACATTTTGTAATATTTGATTTAAACATTTAATAATATTTGCCACCTTATTATTTTAAATACAAAAAAATACCGAGACTAGAGACTGTAAGTTAGAACTTCAGGATATTTAAAAAAATATTGATGTAAGTTATGTTTAGAAATTAAAAACATTTTTAGTAAACTAACAAGTGTTACAAACTTTACATACTACGTTTACATACTACAAAATTTCTAAGACTAGAAACTATAACTTAAAACTTCAGGCTATTTTTTACATATCTTCATATATAAGTTATATGTTGAGTGTGGTAACTTTTGTCAAATCAACGTTCTATCCAATTTTTGATAGCGTTCAATGTTATTTCATACGATTGTTATTGTTTTACAATCGGTTGTAATCGTCTTCCAAATCTATTTAACAAATTCACGTACATTTTCGTGATTTCTTTCATTAATTTTGATTAGTCAAGTTATTGTTTATAATTTTTTGGTGTATATTAACTGATTTTATTCTTTTATTTAGTGTAAAAATATCAAAATTGACTAAAGTTAACCTCTAAATTTTCGAGTTTTATTTCTCTCGTATTTGCTATAATATTAATTTCCCGAAGATATTTTTGGCGATTTTACAGTCAGTTTAACGTATTCTGTCAAAATATGGAAAAAATTCAAAAAACCTCTGGTCACCACGTTCACCATTTTTACCAAAAATTCTTTTATGGGCCTATAAAGAATTTTTAATTTAAAGTAACCTACTCCAAAAATAATAATTTTACTGTCGATAAATATGTATACCGGTATCCGTACTTGTAGATTGAGAATAAGCGTATAACTAATTACTCAAGAATCGTTCAACTCTTTACATTATTTCAAGTTGAAAAATTCTTTATAGAAGCCTTGGCCCACTTCAATCACTTTTATAATTTTTTATTGCTTTATAAAAAAAATATTATAGCCAAATATAAGACTAGTAATTAATTAGCTATGTAATAATAATAAATTTGTTTCGTCTTATATTTACTTTAAGTTAGTTAACTTTCAATTGATTAAGTTCTAATACATACACTTTTTGTAATCAACTTTGTACGGTGAGTGCGGAGTTCGAATAAAGTAGTCAAAAAAGAGACATGCTTTATTCTTATTATTTCAGTATCGCAACACAATTTTACTTACTTGCATAAAATTTATATACAGGGTGACTATTTTAAGTGTGCCACCATTGGTATATCAGAAGCGACAAGATTTACAGGAAACTTTAAATGGGGGACTTCACCTAGGTACTTTAAAAAAAAAAGTAGGTAGGTACTTTAATGGTAGGTGGCCATTAAAAATATGAATTTGAATTTTCGAAAATATGCCACCATTTTCCAATATGGCGGCCAACTTTTGAATTTCTTATGGAAACCTCTGGATTTGGATTTTACATGCAATTTTAAGACTATTTTTATTCTTGGTGTTTTTTTGATAAACTTAACCGTTTAGCCGCTAGGAGCGCTGAAAGTTTAAGAAACTCTCATTTCAACAATTATTAAAGAGGCTTATTTTCAATTTGCAAACAATAAAATTTAACTCAAAGTGCAATATGTTTTACAATGGAATGTTAAAAAACTGTTGCAAATTCATAAATAATTTATTTTATACAAAAAACGTACTTAAATTACTGTTAAAAAATCGCTAACGCAACCACTGTGTATTGTGTAAGAAGATGTATTTATGTGCGCACGCTTGTATTTATGAAGATGGAGGACACTTTGAAAACCTTCTTTAAGTTATAATTAATTAATTTAAATTATTAATTTTTTTGTCTTAAGTTAAAAGTACCTAAATAGCTTACATAACAACTGTAAAAAAAAAAAATGTACTGTTTTTACAGATTTCTTCTCCTACATCGTAAAGCGTAGGGTACATAGTACTGTAAGAAACTTCTTTCTATCATAGCAACAAAATGTTTTGGGGCACAAAAAGGCAGTCAAGATGACTGAATTAATTATTACTTAAAGCAGGTTTTCAAAGTGTCCTCCATCTTCATAAATACAAGCGTGCGCACATAAATACATCTTCTTACACAATACACAGTGGTTGCGTCAGATATTTTTTAACAGTAATTTAAGTATTCCTTAAGTATTAAGGGATTCCTATAAGAAATTCGAAAGTTGGCCACCATATTGGAAAATGGCGGCATATTTTTGAAATTTCAAATTCATATTTTTAATGGCCACTAAAAGTAGGTGAAGTCCCCCATTTAAAGTTTCCTGAGAATCTTGTCGCTTCTGATATACCAATGGTGGCACACTTAAAATAGTCACCCTGTATATATATATATATATATATATATATAACGAATTTATATCACCTTTTAGAGAAAACTACGGAATATATAAATAAGTAAGGTTTTGTTCCATACAAAATGTATACAAAATTATAATTCTAATGAAAATTTGTACATAATAAAAGTAATGACAGCAAATATTCAAAGCTAGAAAACTTGGTATTTTATGACCAATGAAAACTTCCTGCGAGAAAGTTGTACATTTTTGAGGTTGATATTATTTTCTCAACGACCCATTTTGTTTGGTCAAGAGGTAGGTAATCCCTATGAATAGATTGTAGTCCAGTAAAACGGTGTTCGAAAACACCTAAAAGTGGAAATTTCTGCTATAACCGTTGCTAGTGGTTTAATTTATGTTTTTTTGGGAGCTGAAAACGAATCAGAAGTTGCCTAACAAAAGTTCTATCTGAAATAGAACAAACGGTACCAGAAACTGGCACATATTTTCTCACAAACATATTAAAATTACTAGGGGAGACCCCTGCATGCTCCGCACGCCAAACCACAACGGAACTTTCTAAAAACATATGTTATGTTTTCTTTATAATAAATGTGTAGTATTAATAATAACCTCAAAACTAAGATGGTAAATAATGTTAAATGTACAAATCAAATTATTTCTTATATTTTATAACAGCAGTTATAATAATGATTAAAAGAACCAGCAAGGCTCAGGTCTACACTTTAATAAAAACCTAACTTAAAAGCTAGTAATAAAAAAATAATTGCTTCAAATTTTGAAATCATCTGCTAATGGAATATTGGAGCAAGCAGCTATATTATCTGTTATTTTATTCGATTGTTTGCTACGGTAATAAATGTAAATACATGTGTTGGTTTATGAATTACTAGGGGAGACCCCTGCGTGCTCCGCACGCCAACCCCCAATGGAACCTTCTAAAGACAAATGTTATGTTTTATTTATAATAAAGTTGTACGATTAATAATAACCTCAAAACTAAGATGATAAATGTTCAAATCAAATTATTTCTTATATTTGATAACAGCAGTTATAATAATGGTTAAAAGAACCAGCAAGGCTCAGGTCTACACTTTAAAACCCCTAACCTAAAAGCTAGAAATACAAAAAGAATTGCTTCAAATTTTGAAATCAGCTGTTAATGGAAATATTGGAACAAACAGCTATATTATCTGTTATTTTATTAAATTGGTTGCTATGGTAATAAATGTAAATACATGTGTTGGTTTATCATTACCTAAGAATTTTTCCTACTAAATTTACAAATGTTGAAATAAAAAAAGGTTTTTTATCGAAATTAATTATAGCCTATGTTACTCAGGGAAAGTGTAGCTTTTTATTAGTAAAACTATTTTTTCAATCGGTTCAGTAGTGCCCCTTACATACAAACAAACAAAAAAACAAACTTTACCTCTTCATAATATTATTATAAATGTATGAAAAGTTAATAGAACAGCAATACCTTCCAAATATCACACTTATAAGGTTTCTCTTCTATGTGTGTGTCAACGTGTAGGCTATCTTTTATAGGTGAATAAGTAGCAGATTTAATTTAAAAATATAATTTACATTAACTGTCATATTATTTTACAGAACAGCTGTTTTATGTTTTTAATTTATTTATTTAATACCAAATGTTTTAATGTAAACAAAGCAGACGTTTTTACATTTTCATGTATTTCTTATGGTGATTTTTCGTTTTTCGGGGACCTCAAAAACCCCTCAGTTTTTAATTTTAGAAAAAACTTATATTTTTCCCTCGTCCCTTGAATCGATACCTTTAATTTGATACCTCTCCCATCATCCTCCGATTTACCAAATTCCCACAATTTTGAATCTAAAATTTCGCTTACAGAATTATATATAAGGATAGCCTATGCTACTCAGGGATAGTGTAGCTTTTTATTAGTAAAACTATTTTTTCAATCGGTTCAGTAGTGCCAGAGATTACCCTCTACAAACAAACAAAAAAACAAACTTTACCTCTTTATAATATTAGTATAAATTAAACAGATTTACTGTGACTTCATAATTGTATTACAGTAGCAGAGTAACTAAAAGTATTATTATTATTAGAGAGCTAGAGAGAAAACTATTCAATCGAGTTCAAACAAATTTGCACCAAACATGTCAATTAGGCCTGTATAGATGCACGTAAAAAGGTTTGAAAAAAAAACCCGCCAAAAATGAGTTATTATTATTAGCTAAACGAAATTTTTTAGAAAGATGCTGTTTTTTGAATATGGTAGAGGGTAATGGCTACAAATAAGCCAAATTTGATCAAAATCGTTAGTCATTTTTTAATAAAAAAATATAACTGATTTTTTGTGGTTTTTTGGGCCAAAAAGGGGGTGGTTTTTTCGTGCATCTATATAAAGGCCTAATTGACATGTCTGCTGCAAATTTGTTCGAAATCGATCGAATAGTTTTCTCTCTAGCTTTGTATACATTCATACAGACAGACAGACATACATAGAGATAATTTGTACAAACCCCTTTTTTAAGACCCCCTAGTGACATTTTTGTGTGCTTTAGATTCCATGTTACGGGAAAATCGCCAACAATTAAAAGCCGTGCTTGAAATTAGGCATACAATTTAATTTTAGCATAGTAATGAAGTAAACAAATGTCACACCCTCCTCTCTCTCCCAAAAGGGTTTAGTAAAGGGAAATAGTGGGGTTTAAACAGACAAAATCGTACATGAATTTTTTCTGACATTATCAGAAATTTTAGTTTTTGGAATTACCTTTATTTTGAGACGTTGGGCACTTCGTTCGTGAGTTTGGGTAATTATGTTGGTTAAAAAATCAAAAAACACTATTAAACCACATTAATGTGCAATTTAGACTTCTCATGTTTTTATTACACAAGTGATGATTTCTTAAGAGTTAAGACTGGTGTTACTCTAACTGACTAATACATATTTCCTTCTCTACTTCCCTTCCTATTGTACTCGGCGCCATTCGCCTTCCTGCCTTGCCTTATTAACATCTGGACAAGTATTAAAGTGTATACGAAACATTCTATATCCGTTTATGTAATAAACATTTTATATTTTATAAGGAATAAAACATTTTACAAAGTTTTGTTAAAACAAAGTGAAACTATATTAAATTCTGGAAGCTGTTAGGTAATTGTTCTGCCATCCCGAAGCGAGGAACTCCAATTTAATTTGAAAATGTCTTCCTTCCCATAATATACAGTACGGACGCTACATTGCGAAATAATATAAATAATTGAATGAACAGATGATGTAATTCAAAGTATCTGCGTACTTGGTAGATACTAAAAAATACAGTATAATTGAAATCTGTGTTGCAACACTCGCTAACTTTAAGAATTTTATATTTATAGCCTGTATTAAGTTAGTTCAATTTATTGTACAGGGGGTAGCAAACCCCGTTTCAATCCATTAACAATAATAAGAAAACCTAGTAGGGCACAAGGTACAATCTGATACAAATTTAACAGAACTGCACCTGTACTTTTCAAATCAATCTTGTAGGAAGTGACTCGCTGAAATGAGGTACCTCTCAAGTAGTGTAAAGTTAATGTATTATTGTTTCAACATATTTTATTTAATTAACGTGTACGACCAATGTACGAAAATATAAGTAATAAACGGTACCACGAAACTGGCACATACTTTCTAACAAACATATTTAAATTATTAAACAGATTCACTGTGACTTCATAATTGTTTTAAAGACGGGATACATTAAAGTGGTAGGGTACCTAATAAATATTATTATTATTAAACCTATTCGATCGATTTCGAACAAACTCGCACCAAACATGTCAATTAGGCCTGTATAGATGCACGAAAAAAGGTTTTGAAATTTTTTTGAATAACAAAACCCCCTTTTTCACCAGAAAATCCCCAAAAATCAGTTATTATTATTATTATTAGCTAATGAGAATTTTTAGAAAGATACGGTTTTTGCATATGGTAGTGTACATTAAGGGCTACAAATAAGCCAAATTTGATCAAAATCGTTAGAGCCGGTTTTTTATTAAAAATGTAATAACTGCTTTTTTGGGGATTTTATGGCCAAAATTATGGTTGTTTTTCAAAACCTTTTTTCGTGCATCTATACAGGCCTAATTGACATGTTTGGTGCAAATTTGTTCGAAATCGATCAAATAGTTTTCTCTCTAGCTTTGTATACGTACAGACTCAGGGGGTCACAAAACAGATATTTCCACAAAAATCTCAATATCGATACTAAAAAGAAAGTATAGAGAGAAATTAAAATCATAAAAAAAATTAACTAGGTGTGCTTAAGACCACACGTTGGAAGTGATAACTTCTATGACTACGGGGATTTTTAACTCGGTAAATGTGTACAATTAAAAGGATTATAAAACTATAGGCCTATTTGTTCAAATTGTTTATTTATATCCGTTATTATATATTTAAAGAAAGGTAAAAATATTATCTTTTAGTTACCTTTTATTTCATATTGATAGATCAAATGATTTAGACGTTGTTAATATTACAGTAAAGAAATTAATAATCAAATAAGTTATACAAAGATGTACGAATGTTTGCGAAGTTAAACAGTAGGTATCCTTCTTTAAATTTTTATTAACGAATATATTGATGATCAAAGGTTAGTTTTATATACAGTTTATAACCCCAAAGCAAATCTTATAACGTGTAGAAGCCCATATAACTTATAGTTATAGAAGCCTACATTAGTTGTATAACTAATATATAAGAAAATTAACATCACAAGAAATTTTAATGGTTGAAGTTGTAAACATAACCTCAAAATATAATCTACGCTGGGTTTTGTTTAAGAATTACAGATGATGGGCGAAATCAGCTGTTATATTATATTAACTAATTCTTATGTGTTAATTTGATTGCTATGCTAATAAATGTAAATAATGTATTAATAATATTCCCTCTCCACGATCTGACTTGTGTCTAAACAAAAGCGTGACGCGAGATCTCGCGAGAAATCTGGCGTGATGCGAGATCTCGCGGGAAATCTGGCGTGATGCAAGATCTCGCGAGAAATCTGGCGTGACGCGAGATCTCGTGGGAAATCTGGCGTGATGCAAGATCTCGCGAGAAATCTGGCGTGACGCGAGATTTCGAAAACATAGCCAAGTCGAAAGTGCCCAACGGGCCAATAGAAGTTATCACTTCAAAAATCACTAAAAATCTTGGTGTTGTTTTGGTTTTTGGCTTATAACTTGTGAAGTGAGCGTTTTATGTAAAATGTGATTCTATAATAAAATAAAATCAAGAGCTTACATAAAATTCATGTTGTTAACACTTTTTGTACGACATATGTTTCCGCGCAAAAAATTTGAAAAATAGACAAAAATCGGTCATTTTTGGAAAAATGAAAAACACATTTTTTTAGAGTCTTTTCCATCGTAACACGAAGTAAGTATATATCCTAGTAAGCATTTCACTATAAAAATTAACTTGAAACTTCTGTGCAATTTATATGTAAGTATTTTTTTCGGAACTTGAGTAGTTATGCGAAAAGCAATGACGAATACACGAAGTAGTCGGCTGTTTTCTTAATAAAACCATAGTAAATGCGCCATTACACGCCTGCTTAGATATGTAAAACGTTAACGTTAGGTAAAATTACGATAAGTAAAAAATATACAGGGTGAGTTTTAAATGTCCCCCCCCCCCTAATTGTTTCCGCATTTCTTAAGATATCGACTCCCAACCACCGCCGAACATCATTGATTAGTTTATACTTTCTTTTGATGAGGTTCATATTTTTGACAACCATCTTGAATCCGCCATATTGGAATGAACTTTTATTTTTTAAATGTAAAGGTAAGGTTGTGACCCATCATTTCAAACTATTTTTTTCCTTAGAACACGATGCCGCAATCGGTTTTTAATTATCTGCTTTCGTTCCCAAGATAATAAAAATTTTGTAAAAAAATTAAATTTTCAAAAATCCCTTGTTTTATTTATTTTTTTTTAATATCGACCCTTTATCATCAGATATCACAGTTTGGTAGTAGCTTATAAATTTTTATTAAGTTTTAAATTTGTACTGCCATCTTTAGTAAATTTGTTTGATTTCAGTGTATTAACAACTTTTCTCTGCGAAACTGAAGATGGCAGTAAACATTTATAACTTAATAAAAATCTATAAGCTACTACCAAACTGTGATATCTAATGATAAAGGGTCGATATATTTTTTTAAATTGAATAAAACAAGTGATTTTTAAAAATTGTAATTTTTTACAAAATTGTTAATATCTCAAGAACGAAAGCAGATAATTAAAAACCGATTGCGGCAATGTGTTCTACGGAAAAAAATTGTTTGAAATGAAGGGTCACAACCTTACCTTTACATTTAAAAAATAAAAGTTCATTCCAATATGGCGGATCCAAGATGGCGGCCAAAAATGTGAACCTCATCAAAAGAAAGTATAAACTAATCAATGATGTTCGGCGGTGGTTGGGAGTCAATATCTTAAGAAATGCGGAAAAAATTAGGTGGGGGGTGACATTTAAAACTCACCCTGTATAAACAGCAGTTGATAAGAATTAAATCCATGCAATGTAAAACAATATAATAAAACAAGTAGGTAGGCAATTCATAAAACACTTATTATGAAATTAATGAATTAACGATAAAGTGAAACTCATCAGAGCAACCGGGGTTAAAAGTTCAAAGATTACTGCACTTCCAAGTTTTCCAGTTCTTCTACACTTAAAAAATAAAATAAAATAAAATATCGAAGTGATTTAAAATAATGTCTGAACAAATAAAAGAAAGAAACAGTCGGGGTTGTGGTTGATTATAAAACTGACCTCCATCTTGATTGTCAGTTCAGTAAGCAAAAATAGTCTGAAAAGCTAATTTTCGAAATAATTCCATCCATATGTTTCTTATAAAGTTTATTGGAGGTTTCTAAAATAACCTATAAAATATTCCGTAGCGTATTCCTAGCGCCGAGTGTTGCTAGCGCCACTTCAACAGTTGACGAGGGTTTGACAGTTTTGACAGCTGAGGCAGAGTATTGCTAGCGCCAAAATATTGAAGTCTGGGCTTGTCTATATAAAGCACGTTAGCGCAGTGGATTTTGAAATCTATAATTTTAATGACGTTAAACGTGATAATAACGACGAAATATTATAATCATACTGTTATCGGCAACATACTGAGACTAAACGGTACATGTTAGTACATCTGGTTTTTTTTAATTCTAATTATATAATGTGATAATAACGACGGAATATTATAATCATACTGTTATCGGCAACATACTGAGACTGAACGGTATAGCTTAGTACATCTGGTTTTTTTTAATTCTAATTATATAATGTGATAATAACGACGAAATATTATAATCATACTGTTATCGGCAACATACTGTGACTAAACAGTATAGGTTAGTACCTCTGGTTTTTTTATTCCCTTACACGATTTATGGCCTCGGCGCTAGGAACACTATTCTGGGTGGTTTTGACCGCGGCGCTAGCAACACTCGGCGCTAGCAACACGCACCCAAATATTCTAATTATTAACAAAGTTGCCAGAAACCTTTTTATGAAAAGACTAGGGGAAGCCCCTGGGTGCTCAGCACGTCAACCCCGTTGGCATCTTCTATACACATAATCATGTTATGTTTTCTTTATAATAAAGAAGTAGGATTAATAATAACACCAAAGCTAAGACAGTAAATAATGTTAAATGTTCAAATCAATTTATTTCTTATATTTTATAACAGCAGTTACAATAAAAGTTAAAAGAACCAGCAAGGCTCAGGTATACACTTTAATAAAAACCTAACCTAACATTTAGAAATACAAAATTTAAAATTAGCTATTAATGGAAATATTACAGCAAACAGCTGTTATCTGTTATTTTATTCAATTGGTTGCTATGGTAATAAATGCAAATACATGCGTTGATTTATCAGTCCTAGGCCTAACCTAAGAATTTTTCCGACTAAATTTAAAAATATTGAAATAAAACAATGTTTTAATCGAAATGAATTATATCCTATGTTGCTCAGGAATAGTGTGGCTTTTTATTGGTAAAAACTATTTTTTCAATCGGTACAGTAGTTCCAGAGATTACCCCCTACATACAAAAAAACAAACTTTACCTCTTTATAATATTAGTAAAGATAAACACTGTATCGTTTTTTACTTTCTCCACCCTATACGTAGTATATGGAGAAAGAATTGTTTTCGTAAAAATGTTCGAATTTGAATTTTCAGTTGAATTATCTGTTTTGGTGCTCCCAGAACCCCCAAAAATTGTTTAGTGCAATTATCTGTGTTGGTGCTCCCTGAACCCAAAAATATTTTTAGTGGAATTTTTTGTTTTGGTGCTCCCTGAACCCAAAAAAGTGTTTTTAACGTGGTGTCTGTCTGTCAGTCTGTCAGTATGTATACACGACCAGAGAGGACACTATTGGTCCGATTTTCATGAAATTTGGTATGTAGGTACTAAACACTAATATCTCCAGGTGTTTTTTCATTTTTTGGAATTTTTAATTTTTAACGGTAATTTACCCCTAAAAACCCATAAAAAACGACAAAAATGCAAATTTCTCAAAAACGGCTCTAACGATTTTGATCAAATTTTCAGTATTTATAGTGCTTAAGATGCCAAACAAAATGACACCACCCGCTTTTATCAAAACTTCGGCGTTTTATAATTATGGGGAAATGTTTAAAAATAAACAAGTTTGTGTTGTTAATCTAGCATCGCGGCAGTGGCCGCACGGGGTAGCACCACGGTAGCGAGCACGGCCAGTAATTCAAAGGTCGCGCGATCGAATCCCGCCTGGGACAATAATTTTTTTATACGATTGTCGTAGGTAGAATATTATTTTTTTCTAAAAAGTAGTAAATAAAATGATTAAAAACAATATTATTTTGACTACAGTAAGTTGGGAGAAAGTTTGTGTCAGTTAACTGATACCGTTTATTTTGTATTGTAAAGAGTTTTTAAGGAACAAAAGTATATGGTGAGGCAGAATGTTTTAGATCAGTGATAATTTACCAAAAGTAGTTAAATAGGTGCTCTGCCGACCTTTGCTTCAACCTTATTTAAAAATCTGAAAACAATTAAATGTCAGAGAAAGTAATTAACTTAATTAATTTCTTTGTAATCAAAATAAAAAAAACGGAACCTACAGGTAAGAACGTCTCTCAGAATAGCCCGTACTTCATTAATTCTTGACATTCAGAAATTAATTAAATGAAATGTAGCAGCACCTTTATTCATTCTAAAAAGCTGTTCTTTTTATTGACTTTCTTTGTAAATTAAAAAATTTATTTTGTAATCTGAGTATTTTGTAACTGTATGATTAGCAATGAAATTAAGAACTAAATTGAATTAATAGTAAATTATTAGATAAAATAAAACCAGAACACAAAATCTCTCACAATAAATACGTTTACTAACTACAAACGCGTTTCAACGACAATGTCACCATCCTCAGTGATGCACAGGATACAGTAACCAAACTATAACTTAGTATTTTGCGTTATAGTTTGCTTATTGTAGTCCATGCGTCACTGAGGATGGCAACATTGTCGTTGAAACGCGTTTGAAGTTAGTAAACGTATTTATTGTGAGATTTTGTGTTCAGGTTTTATTTGATCTAGTTAATTTCTTACAAGTCAAGCTCAATAGTTATTTAATAAACTATTGGGTAAAGATGGAGAACGGCGTGACCAGAGGTTTTTTAAAATTTCTTCAAATTATGAAAGAACACGTTAAACTGATTATAAAAACAACAAAAATTTTCCCGGGAAATAATATTTGTAGGCGTTATGAAAGAAATAAAAGTTAAAATTGTATAGGTTAAGTTTCAACCTTACCGCGATATTTGACGTAATTATAACAAAATAAATCACTTTACATACACTTAACATGTAAGAATTAAATAAACTAAACAATATTAACCCCAAAAGTATCCACAAAGCAAGAAAATGTGAAAATAATGTAACAAAACGTAAATTACGGAAAGAAATACATCGAACAATAGAAATTACAGTATAACTGCTTATTTAAAATGGAAATTCATCAACGTTGCCAAATCGAACAATAGGTTATTGTACTGAATAAGGTGTGTATAAATCAAGGTAACTAGCTAGTAAAGGTTGCCTCATTCGAGAAATATCAAAAAAAGTGGAGGTATGAGTTTGTTTACATGACTATGAGGCAACCTTTACTATCTAGTGACCTTGTGCATAAATCTCTATTTGAAACCTGTGTACTACTAAACAGCTGACCGCAGCATTTGAATCTCATTGGTTTTGTAATTAATTAGCCGAGCGTTTAATAGAATAAAAAAAACTAGAGGTACTGACCTATACTGTTTAGTCACAGTATGTTGCCGATAACAGTATAATTA
>JAGFPH010021311.1:0-13453 GCA_018207615.1 Philaenus spumarius | reverse complement strand
CAAGATAGACCACTGTTACGCAGCTGGTAGCTGCTTCTGCAAAATAAAAAAAAAACCAGTGAAGTACCCTCTCTGTTGTTAATAATACACACATCATTATCACTTTGTTGTTGCTTTGTTACATAACACATCATTCAGAAACAGGACTAACTGAAAACTTGCAAATGTATAATTTAACTGAAAACTAAAGGAACAAACTCTAAATATATTAGCCTACGATGCATGTGTAGCGAAAGAATATAACTAATAATTCATGCATTGCATTCTTTCCAAGGCGACAACCAGCAAAGTATTTTGTCTCAGTTTCGGTCGTTACCAATCGGTAATATTTACACGTCTAAAATGTTTTTGTTAGTGTCTCTTAATTGTGTTTAATTGTAACAATATCCTGACAATGATCTGTAGACCTGAAAAAAGACATTAAATATACAAAATTATATAAATATATGACATTACTACTAACTAGATGAAATATTTTATAAATATTGTAATGCTGTACACACGTTGAAAGAATACAGCTACAAATGGGGTTAATTAGGGTACACATCACAAGTAAACATGGACTATTATAATAAAGACAAATTTTATGAAGGTCCTATTAAAAAAAGTTAAACTAGTTTGTGAGGATTAATTTTATTAAATTAGTGCCCAGTCTAGGATCGGCCTTAGCTTGTGCGGGGCCCGGTGCATAGGGCCTACTGCTGGGCCCCTAAATTTGGCACCCATCTTTAGATCTTTCACCACTCATCCCACCCACTATAGTTAGAACTAGCCTATATATCACGTAAACACATTATGTAAACTTAGAAGAGAAAACATTATATAATATTAATAATACTTAACTATTAAATAAAATTCGAAAATAAATTATAGGCCTAGTTGTGTTTATAAAAACTTTCTTTATTAATATTTTATAATTCATCTGGCAAAGTTAAATTTTGTTTTGCGGGGCCCGGTGCAGCCGCACCTGCCTAAAACCGACCTTGAGCCTGTCATAACAACAGCTGAAAAAGGACAAGTCAGAAATGTGTTTAAAGCTTCAATCACGCTAATTGGCTCAGTCTGATCAGATCATGGGCACAGAGAGTAAAGTCAAGATAGCTGCCTAGGTTTCTACTCAAGGGCACAGTACACTCGCAGTCAAATTACGAATGAATTTCTAATGGCCATTTTGCTGGCCGAGCAATCTAGACTGTGACTGTATATTGCATTAAAAAAGAAAAATGGTAAAAATAAAGAATGCTGTGAAAATAGATTTTTTCAAAATTTTCTTAATATTCTGAAAGAACACGTTAAACTGACTCTAGAAACATCCAAAAATATCCACGGGAAATAAATATTATAGAAATTACGTGAGAAATGAAAGTCAAAAATATAAAGGAGGTAAACTTCAGTCATTGTTTATATGTTTGCACAATACAAAAGAAACAGATCACTTAACAAACGACAAAAAGGTAAACAATAAGTTAATGAAAAATTAAACAAAATGAAAGAAATCACAGAAATATACATGAAAAATGTAAAATAATTTTATAAGACGTTTATTTAATATTAAAGCAATAACAATGAACAACCATATAAAACAATATTAAATGTCACTATAGAATAAATCCTTGTGTTGACTAACTTTGCCAAATTGAACATTATGTCAGAGTAAACAATTAAATTATTTATAACATCAATTAAGTTACAAAGGTTGAAGAGCACTGGGGCGACAAATTCACACTGATTGAATGAAACCCCGAACCACAAATAGAAGGAACAAAAAACAATTTCAGAACAAGTTAATGAAAAGTTATGTTTATTGTACTACCCTTATCGGTACTTATCGGTTAACGGGAACCCACTCATTTAGACACGGTTATTAAATCAAAACAAACTAAATATAATTTTATTATATAAAATAACACTCCTATAATATATAAATAACAAAATATCATTTTTCCGAGACTGCAACCCAGAACTGGACGATGTCGCGGAGTAGCTGCATGAAGCGGTCGTCCCCGCCCGTCGTCCGCCACATAAATTCTGCGAGGTAGCTGTCCAAGTGGTGTCTGGCAGTACCCCTTTGTCTTTTATTACGCCATTTAGCACAAACCCACATCCTTTCAATATTTTGTGTATGGGCCCCGGTTTCAGGATCAATGAAATTATATTTATGGTTGACTTGTAGGTGTGAAAATCCAGCTTGTTCTAGTTGATCAGTATTGTATCCTTTCCAACAATCTGATATAATGGTGGAACCATGTTCGACAAATTTAGAAATTTGTTCTAAAAGTGTTTTTGCACTTCTATTTGGAACTGCTACCAAGAAACGACCTCCGGTTTCTCGACATAGTCCGCCGAAAACCCATTGTTGAGGCAAAACTCGACCCGCATTATTTTTGCGTTTAGTGAACAGACTTTCATCTATTTCCACAATAAGATTTTCACCTTCTATCTTGCCTTGATTTTGGGATTCGATAGCGAAAGCACACACTTCCCTAATATAGTTATTCCAGTCAACAGTTGTCTCGTAGCTCATTCCTAACTGTTCTTCACACCACGCTAAAGAGTTCAGTTCCTTGCACCAACAGTATATAAAACGCACTATTGTCACAAAAGGAAGTCTGCTACGAACAAACCAAGTATCCGTACGAATGCCTAATTTTTTTCTACACTGATTAATATTACATTTCCAAAATGGTTTTCCTTTAAAGAAATATAAATGCATTTCATGCCCATTCTCACATTGTTTTGTAACCGGCAACAACTCTTTAGATTGAAGGAAAGAAACAGCTTCTTCCTCGGTTCTGGGTAAGTCCCATATTAACAGACGATCACTCATATTTGAACAAACAAGATAACTGTAAATGTACAAACAAACCTATATTTGATTGTTTAAATCAAAACAAACTAACCTATAAACAGTCATTCGTTTCTATAGCAACAAATCATGTGATATTTAGTTTGTTTGATTTAATAACCGTGTCTAAATGAGTGGGTTCCCGTTAACCGATAAGTACCAAAAATTAAAAACAAATAAAATTGCTAAACTAAACAAACATTTTTGATAAAATTTCCCCTTTGTACGAAGAAAACAAAAGAAGAAAAAATATATCACTTGAAAACTTACACATCACTTTAAGACACATTTTGTTCTATACTTGTATTCAAAATTTTAACCCAATATCTTGCTAAATAAAAAAGTTATAGGCCTACTACTTTTTTGAAATAAGAACGACCACTTTCAGACACTGAAATACCACTGTCAAAATTGTCCTCAAGATATTCTTCCTCCAATAAGCTTCTCACGGTAGTCTCACTCAAGGGTGATATCTTGATCAATTCATTACATATATTTAAACAAGTTACAGAAATCCAAAACAATCAGACATAACCTACATACAGAATATGAAACTAAACAAAACAAACAATGCATCAAGACTAAAGCGCAAAGAATAATTGTGAAGCAGCAGACTTGACAATGCACAGCCAACTCGATTGAATTATCACCCTTAGTATCGATCTGTACATCGATTTTATATATTCTTTATATATATAAAATTCAATGTATGTATGTTTGTCCTTTATGCGTTACCAAACCGTCCATCCGATTGCTTTGAAATTTTGCATAGTAAAACAGGTTAACCCTGGGAAGGTTTTAGGCCATTTACCAAAGTCCTAGGACATTAGGGCTACGCCCCAGTGGCCCTCAAAGTTTCAATGTTAATCTTATGGAAGGTCAATCTTAAGGAAGAAGAAGAAATATTTCTTTTGATTTTATCAGGGGCACAAAAAACAGCTCTGTTCGTATGAAAAGCTTAAAACAGCTGATTTTGATCAACAGCTGATTTTGATCAACAACTGATTTGGATCAAAAAATGAATATAATTTTAGGTTAGGTAGCCTAAATCAAGCAATGAGCAGAATCCCATTATAATTTACATCGGCCCTCAGGGATACGAATTACAGGCTTTCAAAGTTTCAAATTAAGCAACAGCAAAGCATTGCCGGGTCAGCTAGTAGGTACATAAAACAGAAATAACTATCCTTTCTTAGCAGATTGATATAAAATATTAACAATAATATTTTTTTTATCTTTTTTCCTAACGTCCGGCGCAATCGGACGTTGGCATTTCTCCCACATTTTCAAACGTCCTGTCCAAGCGGACGTTGGTACTTCTTGCATGTTTTGAAACGTCCGGTTAAACAGGACTTTGGCACTAAAAGGGTTAATATCTCCCACTTATGTGCCTGATGAATGATTGTTTTTCAGTAGTTTCTTGAATGCTCTGTTCTGGTGAATAGAGGTTAAAAATTAAAATACTGGCTAAAGTTGTTGAGCCATTTCATTAACTTATTGGTTATTATTATGGCCCTTTGTTATTATTAAAAATAGTTTCATAAATAACCTGCTGATGATAAATCTTCTTTTGTAAACAACAAAAAATATAATTGTAACATATAAAATTTTAAGTCAAATAAGCTTACCACAGACAGAATATCACTGCCTAAAATAAAGTTTTTTCAAATTATACAAACATCCATATCTTCATACAGATTCAAACCAGGGACCTTGAACTTTAGTCAGGTATGCTAACATATCAGCTAGCCTACAAGGCCACCGGAATACTGAAGAATGCTATGTCAAAGGATTATAGAAATCGGGTAGGCCTGCTATCATTAGCCTACTGATTAAAAATATCAAATTAAAAAGTTGTATAAAACAGTGTTAAAATACATTTTTTATAAAGTAAACAACCTAATATGCCTAAGCATACCTTAGTTATGGGCCTACTTAAATTTAGTATAGGCCTAGTTCTCCATATTTAGCGTAACATTTTTGTATAGGTAATTCAATACAAATTTGAAAAATAAAAAGTATTCTCACAAAATAAATAGTCAGTTTTTATTTTGACCGCATGAATCATCTACAGTTTAAAATTACCTTTTTTATTTATGGTAGGTCTACCTATAGTAATTTTATTACTCTATACCTAATTAAAAAAATTTAGTTTTATTCTTAGGCCTGTATTAAAAATAAACCATTTAAATATTATTGCAGGAATGAATGTCTCAAGTAAATAGACTTCCTGTCAACTGTTGGAACAACTTACACAAGAGCTTGCTTACAGATTGCAACAAAAATTGCAACTGTTGTGTTAAGACTATCTAACAGCACTTGTGCCTCTGTAAAGCCGCGGTCCGACTAGGCTAGTTACCAGCCGCTAGTAACTAGCCTCTGGTGATATTACCAGCAACCAGCGTAGTCTGACCCAGCACTAGCAGCAGGATAATGCCAGCGGCTAGTATTTACTAGCCAAAAACAGAAGTCGAACATGTTTAACTTTTTAACGCTAGCTACCATCCGCTAGCAGTCACGTGACCTCCTCGCTGGCGCCAGCCAGCCTATGCGAGCCCCTAGTAGCTCACTAGTGGCTGGTGAAGGAGTTGTTCCCAATATAAAATTACAACTATGTGGAATTAAATTAAACTAAAATGTTCATGTTGAATTAATTCTGTTGAATCCTGGTCTTGCAACCATTATAGTGTTGTCATTGATTGTTTTTATTTTTTATAATCAATATTTTAACCCTTTCAGGACTCACGGTACTTTTAAGTACCACTACTTGTTGAGACCTATTTCTACATAAATAACTGATATATAACCCATTAGAGGACTGAAGGTACTTCAGAGTACTATTACCATCCTCTAAAATATAAATTTCTGCTAGTATTTTCAATTTTTGCTAACAGATTGTAGCACTGACTGGTACTGTGTCCATGGTAACCGACTGATTTATAAACCCAATTTTTATCATTTTTTTATAATGTGATACAATTAAATTTTCGTCATACTTCTTACAAAATTGAATTCTTTATACATTTATGTAGTCTATCCATATTTTATTTAGCCCTGTAAAGGTGTGTGACAATATTTACAAACTAAATTGCAAGTGGTACTTTTTAGTACCTTCAGGACTCTATGGCAACAGCAGTGCTATAAACAGCTGTTCAGTTTTCTTCTGTTGTGGGTTATTTTTTGTGAATAAAAATTAGTGTAGGCTGTGAGCAACAGTGTTATTCAATTAGTGGTTAATTATGGATCGAGATAATATCTTGGCTGACGAGGATATTGAAAATATCCTTATTGAAGAGATACCTGACGTGAATGTGCTTTCAGATGCCAGTGATGATGACTTTTGTGATGAAGATGAATGGTTATGTACAGGTAGTGGAGACATATTAGTTAGGCCTATAAATGAACATAATTTAATCCGGAATAGCATCCCTAGCCTAAAAGGAACAAAGCCAAATAACAGTGAATTGGAAGAGATCATTACTAACAGTGCCGAGCAGGCAAGTCTAAGTGACACTATAAGATTTAGGCCTAGGTTAGGTAATATTGAATTAGTTCAAAGTTCAAATGATTGCATATTGCAGGAAACAAGACCTAATCCTAGCCAAGAAAAAATCACCGCAGACCATAATGAAGAAACCGCCATAGGCCGTAGTGAGGACACCAATGTTTTAGGCCTAGACCAATCATCGGTGAATAATTTTGACAATGTATTTAATGACTTGATTGCTATAGGCGCCTATGAAAATGTTGAAAATCCTGACAACAATCAAATAATAGCTTTGGTTGAGCCCAGTGAACCCACAAGCATTGCAAGCAGCTTGAACAATCTTGAAGAAAAAAAGCCTGGCCAGAATAAAAACAATAAGATAGTAGGATCCAAAATCAATCCAAAAAAGAGGGTGAAAGACCAAAAGAAAACTAAAAGTAAGCTTAAATCTAAGAAAGATGATAACGACCAGAAAAAGGTAGCAAAAAGAGATGACATCAACCGCAAGTGGAAGAAGAAGGACCTAACTACAACGGTTCCTACTTATAATGACAATGAAGGTGAGAAAATTGTCATTACTTACTAATACTAATTTTATAAAAGCTTAGCCTAATATATATTTTTTATGTATAAGTCCATCACGCCTTTTCTTCAATTCTTTTACCAGCCTTAACGGCAACATACACACTAATTTTAATCTTTCAATTGCCATTTATTATTAGATTGTTTTGTATACAAATTTGTTAACTTCTACCACAATCCGCAAAGGAACTTCGTTCCAATAAATTCTATGAAATAAATACTCTTGATTACTGCAGGACCTAAATGTTCTGTTCCTTTCCAGGCCCTGTTGAAGGACAGTTTGAAGGATGCAAAACAGCCACAGAAGTGTTTTTAAAGTTCTTCGATAAACACATCGTAAGACACCTTGTTTTCCAATCCAACTTATATGCTACTGAAAGAGGTAAGAACCTTAATTTAAAAGAAGAAGAACTTCTAGTATTCATCGGTATTAACTTTCTTATGGGGTACCATGTAATCCCTTCATTGAAGAACTATTGGTCCACATCAGATGATTTGAATGTGAGACCTGTATCATCTGCTATGACTAGGACAAGATTTGTTGAAATTTTATCAAACCTTCACATAAATGACAACAGTACCATTACTCCTCAAACAAAAGATAAATTGCACAAGCTGAGGCCTTTTATTGATATGATCAACAAAAAATTCAAAACTCTGTATAATGGTACACGTGAACTTAGTATTGATGAATCAATGATCCTTTTCAAAGGGCGCAGTTCACTAAAACAGTATAATCCTAAAAAGCCCATAAAACGAGGCTACAAGCTATGGTGCTTAGGTGACCAAAAAGGCTATATATTAAATTTTGAAGTTTACCAGGGAAAAAATGAAACTGTGGAAAATGAATTTAAGGAATACGGTTTGGGCGAACGGGTTGTACTGTCACTAACTAAAGAACATTGGGGTAAGGGACGTATAGTTGTTTTTGACAACTACTTTTCATCTATTCCTCTTTTAGAGAGGCTGAAAAATGAACAAGTTTTGGCTTGTGGAACGCTAAGAAGTGACAGAGCAGGCATACCTGACATGAAATCAGATGCATATTTAGAACGAGGATCTTGGGACCATCGCTATTCAAGTGCTGATGTTGGTATTTTTAAGTGGAAAGATAGCAAGTCAATTTTACTTATTTCAAATTACCATGGAACAGAAGAAACTAAAGTAAAACGGACTCAAAAAAATGGCTCTAGAATAGATGTTAAATGCCCACAGGTTGTAAAGGATTACAACATACTGATGGGAGGGGTCGATCTTGCTGATCGCTACAGAGCTCTCTACAACGTTGATAGAAAATCTGTCAAGTGGTGGCATAGATTGTTTTGGGGTTTGATGGACATTACATTTGTGAATTCCTATGTCATTTATGGAATTTTGTTTGAACAAACTACAGTTCTAGAATTTAGACGGATGGTTGCAAAGGGCCTAATGAGTTACACTACAACAAAAAGAAAGAGAAGATCGGTTGAGGACATTGCTGTAGGATCTTCTTCTGTAAAGCGACGGAAAAGTGAGTTCTCCGTCCCAAGAGACGTCCGTCTGGGAAACAAAGGGGTCCACTGGCCGATGTTCGACAACAAGCGTGGGCGCTGTGAGGTCTGCAGCAAGAAAAAGATTCAGTCTAGGCCTCACAGTAAATGCAGCCATTGTAAAGTGTTTTTATGTATCAATGACAAGAAAAACTGTTTTGCCGACTTCCATGAAGTTCTCCTCTAGAGGCTCTACATTGTATTTCATGTTCACAAAATAAATATTTTTGTATTTTTCTAGATATTTAAAAAAGTTTTGTCATGTTACATTGTTTTATTTTGCTTTATAAATCTGATATAATAAAATCTATATTATGGCAAAGAGTTCTGGCGGTACTTATTTGTACCATAAGAAAACAACCTATAATTGTCATAAAGGACTGTCGGTACTTTAAAGTACCATGTCAAAAAAGTATATTAATAAATATTTTTATGTTATATAAAAAATATCCTACCTAAAATGAACCAATTTAAACCCAAAAAAAGGAGAAAAAATAGTTCTTTAAAATTTTTTGATAAGTTGGTCCTGAAAGGGTTAAATGGATTATATTGGTTATTATTGTCACGTTTATTAAAATAACATTCATAATATGAGTAGTTATTATCTATTAACGGCAAAAAAATTAAACTCAGAAACGAAATGAAATTAATTGTAGGTACGTAGGCCTACAATTTTTGTTATTTAAGATTTATTATAATACTGTGCAACTATGCTTAAAGATTTCAATCCTAAAATAGGCCTACCTAAAATGCAGTTTAAACAAATGTTTTTGCAAATAATCCCATCCATGTTTTTTAAACACTAAAGATAATATTTGTCATTTATAATACCGCGATAAAAACAACGAAAATAAAAATCAGTTTCATATCACTATTCATTTTCATAATATTTATACGTTATTCTCAATGCAGAATAAAAAGAAGGCAGGATTTACAAACCCACATAATGCATATTTATATATGAAAAAATAAACAGCTGATGTTTTCAAGACAACAACAGTCACTTTACTAGCGGCTAGTAACTAGTCTTGCACATTCAAATGTGAACCCTTTCTCCTGCGCTGGTTGCTGGTGATATTACCAGCGGCTAGTTACTAGCGGCTGGTAACTAGCCTAGTCGGACCGCGGCTTAAGGTTGCAAATTTTTTCTAGATGTAAACCCAGTTTTATAATAGAAAATGTTTAATCATATGCTTGTGTTGCACTTAGAGTAGAACTGCTTTTCTTTTTTGTACCCTTGTTCATTGTACAACCTGACTTTTAATTTTATTAAATTAATTGAACTTGATTGGAATATTTGAATTTAACTTGAACAGAATGAAATGAATTATAAAATAATTTAATAGTAAAAAATTACTTGCATGAGTTGCATCACAAAGACATTGATATTATTAACTACTATTGCCACCTGTTTGGAATTAGAATACATTCAAAGTTATTATCCTAAGAGTAGGCCTATATTAGGTGGTTATAACAAAATTGTTCTTTAAGCGTGCCTAAAGTAAGAAAATAGTTTTAATCCGTTTATAATATGTTAGTACACAAACCTAATTAATTACTAACCTAGACTGTATAAATTTATGTTGTAGGCCTATAAATATATTTTATGCTTATCAACTAGAGCTTATGAGGATTATAGAAAGGGTTACTCTTTTAAAGTAGGCCTAATTATTCTCAAATTGCATACTCATTACTGGAATTAGGCGTATTACAAAATAAAGTTTGAATCATTTGAAGAAACTTCTGAAATCTAGCCTAGACCTATTATAAAAATTAACATAGACTAGGCTTATTGAAACTAATGGAAGTCTTATATAACTTAGGGCTATTTAATTATTTATAATTCTTACCTTCAAACTATTTGTAAATAATCAAAATATAGTGTTGGTATTAAACTAGAAAACTTGAAGTCCTTGGTTAAATTGGTTTTACTCTTGTTGGTATTTATCACTTGTAGGCAGATTGACACTTCAAGAAAATGTATTTAATCAATACGATTTATTTGACCAGAAAACGATAAAAAATATATATAATACAGTTACATAACTAAATCAGCCTTGTAAACATAATACCTAGTAACGAGGAAAATATGCAAAGGAACACACAAACCTAATTTAAACAAAACGTATGTTTACTTTGTCATGGTACTTCGGACGAAAAAGGGCTCGCACTGTCATAAAACCATCTCAAGTTCGTCACTTATTTTTTTAGAAAAGCAATAATCACACGCAACTTCCATTTTTAGTTTAAGAATTGGTTACAGCAACTGAATACAAATTTAACACTTTCTAAAAATTATAAAAAATTTAGTTTTCTTCAGTCTTAACAAATTGGTTTCGGACGACTCACTTTTGGTTTGGCAGCCTTGTTTTGAGGTTTAGGGCCTTTTGTTGTTTTTAGCTAGCCGTTTTAGCGAGAACAGGATCTGAATAGTATGAAACTGCTATGACCTTTGGTAATATATACATTTTTGGCTTCAATGAAATTGTAAATTATTATTAACATTTACAAATATTAGACAAATTTAACATAAATAATAATTTTAAGTCTATAAAAATAAAGTTATAATACCAGTTGGATTAAAAAACACATGGAAGTAGGCTAAATGGAAAATAAAAAGTTGATTGCCATAAATTCATCAAGATAACAAGCAAACAAAAAATAATAATAATTTAAAGATTTTGCTGCGAAAAGAACTTTACACCTCCGATTTAGTTTATAAAATAAACGGTATCAGGAAACTGACACATACTTTCTCTCTCATTATAGAAACTTAATAAAAAAATACTATTACCAATTTATTGTGATTTTTTAATTTTTAAGAGTCATTTTCCCATAAAAATCCATAAAATAATGGAAAAATCAACTTTTCTCAAAAACGGCTCGAACGATTTTGATTAAAATTTTACAGTTTATAGTACTTTAGGTCCCTAATAAACTATAAAATTTTAATCAAAATCGTTAGAGCCGTTTTTGAGAAAAGTTAATTTTTACGATATTTTATGGATTTTTAAGGGAAAATTACCCTTAAAAATAAAAAATTCACAAAAATGAAAAAAACGCCTGGAGATACCGTGGATTAGTACCTCCATACCAAATTTCATCAAAATCGGACGACTGGTTTAGGCTCTAGGTCTGATAACATCCACACAGACACACAGACACACAGACACACATACAGACACACACACAGACATCACTCCGAAAACCACTTTTTTAGGTTCAGGGGGATTCAAAACGGATATTTCCACCAAAAACTCAAACTCGAAAATTTTGACGAATACAATACTTTCTCCATATACTATGGTATAGGGGGAGAAAGTAAAAATACAGCATGTCCATGGGTTTCTAATTACCATTAGTCATTATATAGCTATGTCCGAGACTGAGATCTGAGTCAGCTGTTATAATAGTAAATAGAATAAAAGTAAAACAGTTGATATTGACAGTTAGCTCGTGGAAACTGGAAACCCGTCTAAGCATAAGCAAAATTAGTTTTCACGTTTTATGTCCTTTATTATGTACAGTTACTATATTTAGTTTATTGTTATTTATATTTGTAAGATTAGTAATTTTTTAGATGGGAATTTTCTGTTTAGTATAATGTTATGTTGAATACCAATAAGGCCTATAGCCTAAGTTTTTTTTAGTTGACCAAATTTAAGGAAATCAGTAACAAAACCCCTATGCATATATTTTAATTATTACTTTCCAACTGTTTAAGAATTGTAAAAATGACATCCCTTTTCGATCAGTATAAACAAGAGCTTCAACGGTCTAGAGGTCCTGTTTCACCTCCTACTCCTATGGGTCCAGAAATTGTAAGTATTCTTTCAAATATTTTGTAATAAAATAAATATTAACTTAGTGTATCCATTCATAAACAACATGAATTCAAAGTGCTTACTAAACAATAGGAATTAGGCTACTATAACATTGCTGCCTTGAAGGTTAGGTTTCTTCTTTCACAATTTGTTTTCTTGGGGAATTAGTAGTATAGGCCTACTAACTACTGCTTGTTCTATTGTAGCTGAGGGCGCAAATTTACTGTTCGAACCTATGCCATATTGCATCGGCGGTGCCAACGTACATGCAAGAAATGTTCTAATACATCATTGTAATGTTCAATTCAATTTCTAAACGTATAAATAAATGAAAACTGAAAATAACTTTAACCCTGCAACTGTCAGACTACTCAATTTGAGTGGTCGTGGGGGCGTGGCACGTGAAAACGATCAATTTTGACAACTCTACTTGTAATGAATATTTCACCCACTAAAAATTATCCAATCGAAATAAATCAAAAACCGTTGGAAAGGTAATGATCTAAACTTTAATTTTTGTATTAACAAGTTTTTTCTAAAATGTATGTTTACATACGTAATCATTGTTGCAGTTTATTAGTTTTCTTCAACAAACTTGGCGCCCGTCAATTCACCGGATTTCGTCATAAAATACGACGAAGTAACCCATCTTTCTTCTCTTTCTAAGGCCCGCCCAATACTTCTTATCTATCGATACCGTAAACCTAGATATCGTTGGATTCTTCACAATTTCCCCTATCTAATACTGCAATCCAATCAAAAATCGGACAAATAGTTCTAGAGTTGTGGGTCGTTTTGTAGACCCTTGCAATTGGTGAGTTTTCCAACCAATAAACCGCGTTATTTATTACGTGTGTTATCTGTGTGACCTCAATCGTTTTTAGAGATATTTTGGTATCTTTATAAACAATACTTCAAGCTAACTTTCCCTGTAAACCAAATATGCTATATTTGAACAGTTTGTTGTGTAGGACCATGGGAAAGTGACTGCTAATACGGTCTCATCTAAGGTTTAAATATGAACCCTAACGGCTTTTTATAACATGGGTAGACATAGGAGTTTGCGCGCGCATCCTGTATGGCTTCAATGTGCGAGAGATTTCTTCATTTTTTCTCACTTTTGTTATTCAAATAATTCTAAGTCAAACACTTTTAGGAAAAGATAATTTACAAGTATAGGCCCTAC
>JAGFPH010021310.1:0-13453 GCA_018207615.1 Philaenus spumarius | reverse complement strand
GTTCGTATTATTGTTAAAGTTAATTTGTAATTTCAATTTCATTACCTATTTATAATTTGTTTTAAAATTTATGTAATATTTCGTGTATATTAAATAATTTGTTTATTGAAAAATTTTTGATCTAGGTCATATTATTACTAAAGTTAATTTGTAAGTTTATATTATCTTTTCATAATTTGTTTTAAATTCATGCAACATTTCTTATTGCTAAAATTTTGTGTTTAAATAAAAAGTTTGTTTATTGAAAAAATTTGAGCTTATTAATTCGTATTATTTTTTAACGATATTTTGTAGATGTAACTGACAGTCTGACACTTCCACAAAATACGCATTCCTTTATTTCTCCCCCTATTATCTTTATGACCCACCCGCCCAACCTCATTCCAAACTACTGTTAAAATTGGAAAACAAAACAAAGGATAAGCGTTGTAAAACTTGTCCTTTTTTCGAACAGTTTGCCGTTTGCAGAACCCACCAACATGCTACAGTTGATTTATAACACCTAGTTTCACATTTAATTTTACCAACCAGTTTTTTTCAAACTGTTTTTAAAAACGGTTGTTTTTATTCTGCAAACAGTTCGTTGGTGTTTTGTAAAAACAACCGAAACGCCCACCTCTACTGCTCTGTCACTGGGTTCATGTTATCTTTTGATATATATACAGCGAAAAAAGCCAATAAAGACCCAGAATTAGGTCTAGGAGAAAATTTTGTGATGAAGTTGTCATCAAATTACATTGGAATGGGCTACTGTATATTTTTTGATAACTTTTTTAGCTCAATAAAGTTAATAAAAAAGCTGTATGAAAACATACATTTGCATGCGGCACTATTCGTCAAAGTAGAAAAGGATTCCCAACTGATATTTTGAAAAAAGATAAAATTATGGCTAAACATGAACACGATTTTGCCCAACAAGGTGACATAAGCATAGTTAAATGGAAAGTTAGAGGAACAAAATCTGTGTCAATAATTTCTAATATGCATAACCTCACCAAGGTCACAAATGTTCTCAGAACAAATTCAAAAGGAGAATGTGAAGAAGTGATTTGCCCCATTGCCATTGCTGAGTACAATCAGTATATGGGAGGAGTCGATCGGTTTGATCAGCTTATGGCCAATTATAGTGTGGTTCAGAAATCTAGAAGATGGTGGTTAAAACTATTTTACTACTTTATATTTTTAGACAGTGCTATAGTAAATAGTTATATACTATATGTTCAGAATATCAAAAAAGAAAAACATAAACCAATAACACACCTTCAGTTTAGATCACAACTGGTAAATGGACTTATTGGAAATTTTACTTCCCGAAAGCGGAGGGGATTTGCACCAGGAAGGGGACGTGCCAGAAAGAGAAACGCACCAGGGGGACGGCCTACAATTGAAAATACCATCAGAATGCATAATGTTGGGGACCATCTACCTAAAAAAAATTGACTAAAATAAACGGTGTGCATTGTGCTCTACAAAGAAGAAGGAAAAAAGAAGTAACATGATTTGTGTGACTTGTAATGTAGCTTTATGCAAAATCTGCTTTGGACCATTCCATTCGCCATAAGAAGGACACATTTTGGTATGTAATAGAAGTTGGGTCTACATATTTATTTTTATTTACATATTATGTTTTTAATAAAAGTGTGTTCTATGATTAAAAACTTAGACTTATTTAGTTCCTTATAAACAATACAAAATTTTGAATTTTTTGAAAGTGGGAAGATATTATCCCAATGAACGTCATACAAATGTGATACCGTAGAATGGTCATTGGGATAATATTTTCCCACCCAAAAAATATATAAAAATATGTAATTTTTTCAAAAAACTATTATGTGTTGTTATTACATCCTAATATCTATTGTTTTATCAAATAAAATATAAAATATAATATGCACCAGACATTTGCCCTATAAAGGGTTAACACTACGAACAGCACATAGATTTTCATCATAAATTATCGACTCGAGGATGTTGGTTTACATACCAGTTTATTTAGACTTTTTTCTTGATTCACAAGTTCTATCTGTTGTCTTTTCCTAATATTCTCTATAGTTTTACCAAACATTGCATTGTTTAAAAGTTTATGAAATTCATTTTCAAAGGCATTTTTTGCTTCTTTTCTTTCATAAGTATTAAACATAATGTAGGGTTTCAAATAAACATCTTGAATGAATTTTAATATCCTATGTATTTTCTTGAAAACTAATCCATTCGCGATAGCTTACTTTAAGTTTACATAGTGTACAGTATAATTAGTTTTCTTTTCAAAGTTGTTAACAATTTTTTTTTTTTAATTTTTACATTAGGTGGACATTTATTGTGACAGGTACCCTTCAACTCGTAGTAAAAATTAATAAAATAATAATGATTAATAACAAAGTGTAAAATAACAGCGGACATAGTATATTATTGGCTAAAAGGTACATTTGCCGAGAAAAAATTCCTAGTTAACCAAGGGGGGGGAGACGCTGGATGGAAGCATCACGAGATGCATAGAGTTAGTCTGAGAGTGAACACGTACGCGAGTAGATTCAACAAAGTTAATATTGCTTTGGCCTTATGGCGTTAATTTAGTTAGAATAGTATGGAACCAAGAGAGATGTTTGTAACGATCAATAAAGTATTGAAACTTCCATTAGTTTATCGATTCATTGCAAGACCCTTCTCATCACCAATCATCCTGACATCCTGCTCGCGCGAAGAGCAGAAGGCACATCCCAACCAGGGAGGACGCTGCTTCAAGGAGCCAGACACAGGCGAGACAGGACGAGCGAAGCGGGACCCGTTACATTATTTTCCGCTCAAAAAGAGAATTCATTGTGATCATTATGATATTTATTTGGATAATCTACATCTACTTCCAGTACATAAGCTTTTGGACCATCATCCTCTACCGACATAACATCGAAATTGTCAACACTTTTTCCATCTAAAACCATTTTTAGGCATTGGTTTACACATTGCCCAGCCATAAAGATTGTTACAGTCAATGTACATTAAGGGGATTCGCCACTATTATAAGCCATTTTTTTTTAAGTTAAAATTTTATATATATATGTATATATTATATATATACATACTTTTGTGAGTATGTGTGCAAATTTTTAGGTCATTCTAACCTTTATTTCATATTTAGAAAAATTAAATAAAAAGTTACTACATTTTGTGGTCTTTAATTTTTTTGACAAAAATGTTATTACACAAACAAGTTTGTTCACCACATGTTTTTAGACAAATTTCATTATTAAATAAATAAGCTGGCATCAACCCCAGATATGGCGGAGGCAAACGTGATTCCATTGATTTGCCAATCAAACATAAGTTGTTGCAAAGACATAACAACCCTCACGTCTGTCACCAAAGCCCTTCTGAATGAGCCCCAACTGGGTGAAGCAGAGTTTAGAGACTCCATCTGTGAACTCCTCCTCCAAGGGAACAGCTCTGGACCCGCCCACTCGATAGAGCTTAATGACTCAAACCAAAGTGAAGTATTGGCACAATTGGCTGCTTTGGAAAGGATTCTCCAAAAAGAGAAAGGAAGCCGACTACAGATTCATACCTATCACACTTCAGATTTGTTGAGGCAGTTAACTTTGGATCGGAAGATAGTGAGATGGTCAGAGACCCGGAGTGGAGAGTCAAAGCCCAACATCAGAGTAAACGTACTTAACTTGAAGAGACATGTACACGGATGTGATTCATGCCCCCTATACTTTTTGTTCAGAACACTATCCCTCCTTGATGAACTTCAGAGCAACCAAAGCTTGTTGGATCCCCTTGAGGAGCTTTCTGGAAGGTTCAATGTGCTGAGGGTTTGACCGGGCCAGGTTGCCTTTGGGGTTTGATCAATAGAAGTAATTGTTGTTGGAGGATCATCAAGGTTTAAAGTAAAAAAAAAAAATTATTTTATTTCAAATGATAGGAATAAGTATTAGCTCATAAAAGAGCTTATATCATTATAATCATCATAATTTATATCGTATATACCCAACATCAACATATTAGCAGTTCACAAAATGTTGGCTAACCTGCAATCTGGCTGAAATATTACTCAGCTGTTTCTACAAAATAAAAAGTGATGAGGTTATGTTTGTTTTTATGTGAAGCTGTTGTTGTTGGTGTGAGTTTATTCTAAGTGATAATTTAGTATTTTTACTTTGTGAAAACCGAAGTTTAGAACAGATCGACATTTTGTCTTGTAGTTTGATTTTTACTGAATAATTGAATTTGTGAGTAGTGTACACTTGTGCTTTGCTTTTAGTAAAAAACTGAAATAGGCATAGTGACCTTAGGTTTTGAAACGGGTAGGGTAAAATCCTCTAAAACCAAGAGGGCAGCTCTAACCCGAGAATACATGGCAAAGAGATGGTACAAAAATATGGAAACTAATTTAGAATCAACTGAAAATGAAGATAGGCCTAGGCCTGTATCTGTTGATGATGGTGTAATGTCTGGCTCTAGTAAAGAAGTTGTGAGTGATGCTGCAGTGAGTCCTGAAGTACGTCTAGGTAGTTCCGAAGAACCTCCTATCAAAAAAGCTAGGCCTACGGGTTTTGAACCTGCTGCTTCATACAAGACTCCTGTTAAGCCGTGCTACAACGCGCCTTCTTATTGTTTGGTTGATGTGGCGGCTCTCTCTAAGTTTTTTGAACGTCTTCCTTGCAAACACTGCCTTCGTGTCAACTGTGATGTTACAGTGTCCAGTGTATTTGGATTTGCAAAACAGTTCTCAATCAAGTGTAACTCCTGTGAAGAAGTAAATATCTTCACAACATCAAAAAGAATTGAAGGTGAGCCTACTGGAAATACAAATAAGTTGAAACCTTTTAATGTAAACAGAAGGATGGTGAAAACTTTCAGTTCTTTTGGGAAAGGTCACATGGCCATGCAAACTTTTTCGATGGGAATGAATATGCCATGTTTGAACCACTCGGCCTACGACCGACACACACGCCAACTAACTAATGTTGTAAAACTCTGTACAGAAGAGTGCCTCAAAAACGCTAGAGTAGAAGTTATGAAAGCATACTCTAAAGTTGAAAATAAGTTAGATCTTGTGAAGCCCATCAATATTGCAGTAAGTTACGATGGCCCATGGCAAAAGAGTGGTTTCACCTCAAAATATGGAGTTGGTTGTGTGATAGAGGTTATTAAGAGGTTTAGTGAAAGATTTCGAAGTTTTGTAAAAATACTGCAGAGTGTGTGAGAAGAGGAAGTGTAAAGTTGATGAACAATCTGCAGAGTATAAAGAGTGGTTCACCAGTCACAAACCTAACTGCCAAGCAAACTATGTGGGTTCGTCCGGCGCGATGGAGACCGAAGCGGCAGATCGGGTTTGGAAAAGGTCAGAAAACATTGGTTTTAGATATGTAAGTGTTATATCTGATGGTGATGCCAAGTCCTTTGATCACGTAAGTGCATTGAACATACATGGTGATGACATAAAAATTGAAAATTAAGAATACGTGAACCATGTGACGAAACGTTTAGGAACTGGACTTAGGAAAATTGTAACAAATTGTAAAATAAAAAAGATGACCCTTGGCGCAAAGTCACATGGAAGTCTCAAGGCCAAAACAATCGACAAGCTGACTCAATATTACAGAAATGCTATCATAAATAACTTGGGCAACATTCAGAAAATGAGAGATGCAATACTTGCCTCTCTGGACCATTGCAGATCAACAGATGATAAGCCATGTCACGATAAATGCTCTACCGGTAAAGAAAGCTGGTGTTTTTACCAGAGGGACATATCAAATGAAGTGGCACCAAGGAAACATGCTGAGTGCATAAAAAAAGTTTTATGTGAAAAAATCGAAGAAGGTGACTCCTCAACCTAAAATTTGGAAGTGTAATGTGCAAAAAAGGAAGAGGAACCATGGAGAAGCATATTGTTCAGGTAAGAGAGGTGAGGAAAGAGTTGTGGGAACTCGAATCATGAGGGAACCATCTGGAGAAAAGTGCAGACTTAAACGTGCCAAGAAATTTAACGAAGGTAAAAGAAACTATTCGAAAATTTTTGGAAGGTTGGAGACATCGAGAAACAAAGATGGTATTTGACCAACTGCATGAAAGTTCTTGCATCGGAAAAAAATTGCCCTCGTAAAAAAAAGCAAATCAAACCTTCTTTTTTAAAACTAAACTTCAAGTTATCGTTTACGCTATCTGTATTGTAAATATTGTAATATTTGTTGTAGAACCAAATGTAAATAAAACATTCCAAGGGTGAGAGAGAGATGATGCAATACGGGTAGGGGTTAATGCGCGCGCCACTCGCCCCACTCCTTGAGTTACGCTATGCATAGCAGCGTCATTCTGCTTCACAGAGTCGCCTGAACAACATCTCTCTCTCCACGCTACCTATCTAACAAAAAACTCTTGTTAATTCTTTACTCCTGGCAAAACTTCCTATACATTTCCTCACTCGTTATCTGGAGGCTGATCCCTCCAGGACGAGTCCTTCCTTCTGTGATCTGTTGGCTGATCCCGGCAGCACAGTCTACTCCCCTCGTTATCTGGAGGCTGATCCCCGCAGGACGATCATTCCTTCCAAGTCTTTTATGAATACGCACATTGTCGTAGCCCTTCTGTAAGGACCATCATGCTTAACCTAACAAACCAGCAAAGTTACGACAATTGGTTACCCCGACTTGATCTACAAGACAATACAATGCCGCAAGATCCACAAGCGGAGGCAGCAGCAGATCCAGTTGCTGCGGTCAACTTTCAAGCATGCCTACCATCATTCTGGGAGGAAGAAACAGAGGCCGTATTTAGCATGAATAGAGTCATCACAGAAGATAGAAGGTTCCAAGTCGTCATCAACCAGATTACAAGTTGCATTGACCTTACAAGATCCTCACGCAAGTCGCCGACTTGGCAAGAGAAGGGACCAACCCTTACACTACTTTAAAGGAGAGGCTGATCACAACTTTCAGCCAGAGTCAAGAACGCCGCATCCTACGCGTGTTAGAAGATACTCAGTTAGGAGACTTGAAACCATCACAACTCCTACGTGAGATGCAAAGCCTAGCGTCTAATGCATTGACCAACGAAGTTCTGAAAACTATCAGGCTCAGGGCGCTACCAGTCCATGTCAAAGGGATTCTAGCCGCAATCTCGGAGGATAATCTCGAACAACTCGCCATGATAGCCGACATGGTTACGGAAGTCAACATGGTCAGCACAGTCTCAACAGGACCTAAACTCAGACGGGATAGCTGGGAGGTCTGTAGAGAGGGAGCTTAATCATCTGAGAGTATACAGGCCGAGACCGGGAGATCATTACCTTACAGATATGAGAAGGTTGGTTATTATCATGACCCATGCGGATAACTTGGAGGATTAGTGGTATCTTGCTGCTTATTTATTCTTCATGGCTTGTTATAGCACTGACCTTTATCAGAGTTTGAGTACGGAATTACGTGCATATGGATATGACATTGACATCCTAGAAGATCCTAATGAGGTATGGGCTGAAGATGATCAGGAACAGGGATGTTACATGAGGGAGATCAACAATTGTTCCCCAAACTATCGAACAACATACTGGATTACCTCTTTAGCATCAATGTATGCCTGTTAGGAAAAAATCTCACATCACAATCATTTGACGGGTGGATGGAGAAACGAGAAATGAGCTTGGGAAAAGTCGCATTATGTAACGGTGTTGGAAATTTGTCTGATTATAGGCCCACAAGATTTTACTGTGAAGTGATATACTCTCAAACATCAGTAATGTTCAGTGTTCGGAGGCTGCTATTCAGAGCTGTTTTTAAGATCCCACAGACTAAGGCTGCAGTTGGATCTCTATGTGCTAAAGCAGCATTAAAACTATTACAAGGAGCAGAGATCTCCAACTTCAAGTTTATACAGCGCTACATATTAATTGAAAATTTTATATTGCTTGGCTGGCAAGAATTGGCGAGATACGCTCCTGTCTTGGTAACAGCTGCAAAAAAGTACCAGATAATGGGAGATATGGCCCCATATTGGAAATTCTTATTAGATCATGAACAGCTAACAGAGTAACTCTACAGACCCAGGTACGCAGCTGATAGTCAACGGAGCGTTAGTCATATTGGATTCTCTTGAAGGAGCAAATACGAAAGTCACACAAAACATAAGAAGCAAACATCTTCATAAGAAGGGAATTAAGAGCTTATTAGAGCTCTAGAACACTGGTGCGACAGTTGGGGAAGAGGAGACCAGCTCAGAAGAGGAAGATGATGATGAAGAAGACGCGAGATACTAAGAGTCATCATTTATGAATTCTGACTATAATTCCTTTGTATTTATCATTTTACTTAGATCAAGATCAAGCAAACAAAAAGGGCACACGAGTAAAGGGCCAGTCCGTTTTAGAATTGAATCAACATGTCACAACAAGTGCCTCACTTAAACAACTTAAACATCCCTTAAATAAAAATAATGATTTTCTATGTCGATATCATTCAACTGCAAAATGTCGGGCGAACGACAACAACAACCTACAGCTCCCAGGGAAAGAGAATTTCAAACGAGATTGATCGATGTACCACCGACAGACTACGACCCTGAGCACATTCTACAAGAGGTTTGGCATCGCAATTCCGTGGACTTCGAATTGGTATCTCCTATTGTCGACCCACCTTACATTCCGTCCGGGAACTGTACGTCCCTGGAATATGTGCCAACACCGAAGAAGACGTGAAGCAACACCAGCAGCCAAACACCAGCCTGGATGCGGAATGGTGCACAATGGAGCCATGCACGACAGAGGGGAACACCTTCACAAGGAGAGTCCAACTCGCTAGACGAAACGACACAAACAGCTAGCATCAACTAGGGCGGAGGTATGTAGCGAATCGCTACTTCTTCAAATTATCGTTTATGCTATCTGTATTGTAAATATTGTAATATTTGTTGTAGAACCAAATGTAAATAAAACATTCCAAGGGTGAGAGAGAGATGATGCAATACGGGTAGGGGTTAATGCGCGCGCCACTCACCCCACTCCTTGAGTTACGCTATAAAACTAGCTGCTATGCATAGCAGCGTCATTCTGCTTTACAGAGTCGCCTGAACAACATCTCTCTCTCTCTCCACGCTACCTATCTAACCAAAAACTCTTGTTAATTCTTTACTCCTGGCAAACCTTCCTATACATTTCCTCACTCGTTATCTGGAGGCTGATCCCTCCAGGACGAGTCCTTCCTACTGTGGTCTGTTGGCTAATCCCAGCAGCACAGTCTACTCCCCTTGTTATCTGGAGGCTGATCCCCCAGGACGATCATTCCTTCCAAGTCTTTTATGAATACGCACATTGTCGTAGCCCTTCTGTAAGGACCCTCATGCTTAACCTAACAAACCAGCAAAGTTACGACAATCGTGTACAAACCTAAGATCTGCATATTGAGCCCAAGTTTTAAAAGCCATTTCTGTTAAATTTTAAATTTTTCTATTAACCGATGCGTAATGCCAGCTCAATATTTGTTTTCCCCATTTTGTATGTCTCACAAAATTAAAAACATTATCTTCTACTCCACACCGCTTTGTTTCCATTAACGCTAAAGTTTAATTGTTTATTTCATCATCTGTTGTGATATTATAATATTCTTGAAACAAAAATATAGCATCTATTAATGTCTGTGAGTCGACATTAATTAAATATTCTTTAGATATATTTGACAATTTTAAATAATTTGTTAAATATTTTATACCATGTAAAATACAATTGTCTGCCTTAATTGTAGCAAATAAAAAGAAAAAGGGGAATAAAAACTAAATCTTTTTTTTTCTTCTAAAACACAAATAATATACGCATTCAGAAAACAAATATTAATTTATGTTTCAACACAACCTGCCTCTTCCTTAGCAAGTAACTGAATGACAATTGTGTGCTTACGGAATAGACTGTATATTGTTGTATAACTAAAAGAAAAGCTTAAACGTTTTGATACCTAATGTGTTGCCTCTTGTCTCGCACCGTGTTGTGCAATCTTGTTTAGTTATCCGGTAAGTAATTGTCAATATTACATTATTTACAGATGCAAATCGTGATAATGACTTGTTAAAATAAGTGTTGTGAAATCTTGTTTAGTTATCCGGGAAGTAATTGTCAATATTAAATTATTTACACATGCAAATCTTGATAATGGCTTATTGAAATAAGTGCTAGTCATGAAAAATAATTGCTGTAAAGTTAATTGCATCGGTTTGTCAGGAAAGTGCATAGTCAACATTGTGCAACTACAAACACGTTTCTAAACAGTGAGCTTATTTTACTCTTATATTCTAACAGGTATCGACTTACGAATATTTCATCAGAACCTTCACACACAGTTCTCGATCAGCCTGCACAGCACTGTCTACATTTTATACTTTGAACAGATTCATTATCGTCCACCATCACTCGTCTACGCTTTAACTGTTCCATTTCTGGTAAGTGTTTAAACAATTTTATTAAAAATTGAATTATTCATTTAGTTTAGAACTTAAAAAAATACTTAAACTTGAGTTTTGTTTTGTTTTTTTATAGTTAACTGAAACAAGGGTTCCTGTCAAATTGTACTTCAAAAAACTTATTAGAACCAGGTTTCTGATTGTATTACGCCAGATTGTACTACGTAAATTTATTAATACCAAAACAAGGTAAATATTCGTACATTTTCTTATTTAAAGAAATATATTTATTAGTTTTTTAGATTTTGCTTATTTAAAATTTTTTTTACTTTCAGAATGTCATTTCAAGAAGACAGTATTTTGCAATATAAAAAATTAACGATCATGCATTAACTCCTACTAAAGCAACAGACGATTCTGTTGCTTATGATCTCCTATAGAGCTCATAGATATATAATACCAAAACGAAGTAGAAAATTAATAGAAACAGATCTTATATTAATAATTTCAAAAGGTTGTTATGGAAGAATTGCTTCACGGTCAGAATTAGCCTGGAAATGGGGAATTGAAGTTGGTGCTGGAGTTATTGAAAGAGACTACAGGGGAAATGTTTCGGTTTTATTATTTAACCATTCTGATTATGATTATGTTGTAAGTTATGGAGATCGTACAGCTCAAATACTTTGTGAAAAAATTGTTAATCCAAAATTAGAAGAAATTAATGAAATCGGTGAAACTAGTCGCGGTTGTAAAGGGTTTGGTTCATCTGGGGTAAAATAAATATTTCAAAACAAATTATTGTATTAGCTACAATAATTGTTGTCTAAAAAAAAAATTTATTTCAAAATGTTTCATCAAGAAGATTATGATTTTATTGACTTGATCAAATATGATGAAGCATCAACTTCAAAGGCAAAGCCTTAAGTTAAAAAATCGAAATCGGTTCAATATTCCATATTAGATATAATTTCAGCCTATTTCGCAATTGGAATAGTAACGCCTAGTTTATTTGAAGAGGTGTTAGAAATAATTAAATGTAAAGTAGTTGACTCGCTTACAGAATTTGTGAATTTGTTTTCTTCATTTAAAAAATGTTGATGATTTTTTTATAGCCGAATTATACAAGGAAGATTCGCAAAAAAGCTTGATCAATTTAGAGATCAAGCTTTGGAAATAGTTGATATAAAAGAAGAATTAATAAAAACCTATGATATCAATAAAAGTCTTTATCCTTAGAATCGTTTAAATTTTTTATAGATCTGGCAAAAGAGGCAGGCCTTCATTAAGTTAACCTCTAATTGATGAATCGACATCAATTTCACAAAAATCAGGAAAACGGACCATCGAACAAAATTTAACTTCACAAAACAAACAAAAAGTGTATTAATCCTGTATTTAGCGAGTTAGATAGTATTTTTGGCCAACAAAATGATAATATAAAATTTTCTCAGATTAGTAAAAGAAAGATCAATGGCAAAGAGATTGCTACGACAACACCAGGTGAACATGGATGTCAAATGATTAAAATAGAAATAACCGATTGTGACGATATTGTTGATGTTCAACCGTCTGAATGGTGGAAACACATTCATACGAAAACCATTTTCTTAACACAATCTTCAGATGATCAAGTTTATAAAACAATGAGTTCTATTGTTTTGTCAGAAACCAAAAAAAATATCGCAAATAAAAGAAATAAAAATTACAGAAAAAAATATAAAAATTTTAATCTGTTTTAACATCAACAATAAATCTGTTTTAAGGCTTCCCCCTTACCATCCTGAATTGAAGGCAATCGAATTGATATGGGCCGAAGTTAAAAAATTGGGTAGGAGCTCACAACGTCCGTTTAAATTGGATGCAGTTGCAAATATGACTAAGCAAAAATTTGAATCAATAACATTAGATATCTTAAATGATAACCTAATTAAAACCGGGAAAATGAGTAATAACATCATTACCCAAATCATTGATTTATTGAACAAATTGGTAAAGCAGAATTATTTCGAATTTGATAACAAGTACTACACACAGAGTGAAGGTTTGGCTATGGGATCCCCATTAAGTTCATTACTTTCAGAAATATATCTGAACTACTTTGAGAATAACTTTTTGTTGACAAGTAACAATAAATATAACAGCCGGATCTTGTTTTACTAAAGATATGTGGATGACACATTTTTAATATTTAATGGAACATCAAGACAATTAGACATGTTGCATAATTACCTCAACAGTATAAACCCTAAAATACAGTTTACAATGGAAAAGGATAATAATAGGATCAACTTTGTCGACTTAACGGTCATAAAACACATAAGTTACCAGAAATTTAAAATATATAGAAAATCTACCACTACTGATATAGCAATTCATGCTGACTCATATCATCCGTGCTCACAAAAAATGGCCGCTTTTAATTCATTTATACACTGTTTGGTTACCATACCTATGGAAAAACCAGACTATCTTGAAGAATTGCAAACTATCAAGCACATTGCAAACATGAATGGATATAGCACAACAATAGTCGATAGATTAATTCCCAAGCACTTGAACAATAACAAAAATAGAGAAATTAAAAAATTAAAATTTGTATCTGCTGAGAACACTAACCTATTACCAAACTATTTAAAATACATATTCAAGAAGCTTAATGTAACTGTTTCATTCAAAACTCACAATAACATAAAGAAAATATTGCAACCGAAAATCAGGAAAAATATTGACAACTGTACTGGTGTCTACAAATTAAAGTGCAGCGATTGTGATAAGTTTTATATTGGTCAAACTAATAGAAAATTCAGGGATAGATTTAAGGAACACTTACCCAAAAATGATATCGCACTATTACATTTGATTGATAGTGGACATGTGTATGATTATTTAGCGACTAATTTAATCCCTCTGCATTTATGCAACAAAGGTCGACTGATGAATGCGTTGGAGAGTATGAGGTTTATAAGGCAAACATGGAACATAATGATGCACTCCTCAATGAACAATTTTTTTCAAATATTATAGCTAGTACAACACTGCTATATCTACACATGGACCTAGAAATAAT